>CAUYLG010068013.1:0-57500 GCA_963573385.1 Cacajao melanocephalus
AGTGAGAGTGAAAGAAAGAAAGAAAAAGAATGTATGAGAGAAAGAAAGAGGAAGAAAAAGAGGGAGAGAGAACGGGATTCTTGTGCATTTTTTTTCTATTGGTCTGATTCTTTCTCTTTTTGAATTTTTAAACATTATTAAAATATTCTGGACCTAACTATTTCTATCCAGATACAAATGTATATGTGTCTGTGTGTATGTTGTGTGTATTGTGTTTTTTTTGTGTGTGTTGTTGTAATATGCTCTTCTAGTCTACGGCTTATCTATTCATTCTTTAATGATGTCTTTGAATGTACAGAAGCCTTTCAAGAGTTGAAGTGCAAAAGAAACTCATGATGTGGGTTGTGGCAATCTGAATTTTCTCTGGTGCTCTGTGATGTATACCTGAGAAGGTGATTCAGACCAAGTGGATAGAGGAAAACCCATTGAAGGCCACTAGCTACAGCAAATCATGGAGAGAAGTTGACGGTTTGAACTGAAGATAAGGAAATAAAAGTGAGTATATTCAAAAGATATCTTGGAGGGAATTCATGGAAGTGAGAAAGAAGTAGGTGACAAAAATGACTCTAGGTTTGTGGTTTAAGAAAATCGAATGAAACAAATAAAAATAGCAATATATTGTGAGGAGAGAGTTGGGTGATAGAGAGGGGTGGAGGGACTTAGGAAAGAACTTTTGTAGTAGGGGACTTAATTTTGTCTAAATGTATGGTGGGAAGGAACCAGTGCCCACAGAAACAATAATGGATTGCATAATTTTTCTAAATTAGAGTTTCTCAACTCTGGTTGTGCATTTAAACTTCCTGGAGAACTGTGAAAAAATGTGGATGTCTAGGCTTTTATTCCTATCCCCCAGAGTTTCTTTCTGGAGGGAGGCTGGGGCATGGTGTGTGTGTGTGTGTGTGTGTGTGTTCAACAGAAGCTCACTAGGTGACTCAAATGTGCAGCCAGGATTAAGAACCACTGTCTTAGAAGACAGAAGAGGCCAAGATCCCAAGTGTAGGTGGATTAGTTGGTCTTAGGTGCAGGAAGAGCTGCTCACTGCAGCAGGAAGGAAGAAGGGAAGATGAGAACAGATGCAGAATGTTTGAAAGTTTGATGACGGAATGTTAAGGAGGGCACCCATGATTGGTTTATATTTTCAGGAATCTTTACACAACGTGACCCCTATAATTCTTAGCCAAGCCAAATGAGAGATTGCTAGATAAGGCGATTTGGGGGACATAACGACTTCTTCTTATTACCATCTTCATATTGGTTTTACTATGAAATTAACAATTTGCATTCAACTAGTACTAGAGTTTGGGGGTACTAGGACTTCTGGATCTATTAAGGTAGATTGATGGGGGCTACTAACATGTTTTTCTTTGGAGAATAAGGAATGGAATTTTCTGAGAATTCCACTAGAAGCCGAACGTTATTGGTTGCATTTTACTTTTCCTGCTTAAAAATTTAGAAATAAACTAATTTACATTCCCACCAGCACTGTAAAAGCATTCCTAATTCTCTGCAACCTCACCAGCACCTGTTGTTTCTTGACTTTTTAATTATCACTGTTCTGACTGGCATGAGATGGTATATCATTGTGGTTTTGATTTGCATTTCTCTAATGATCAGTGAGGTTGAGCTTTTATTTATATGTTTGTTGGCTGAATGTAGGTCTTCTTTTGAGAAGTGTTTATTTCATTTGCCCACATTTTAATGGGGTTGTGGGTATGTTCATTGCAGCACTATTCACAACAGCAAAGACATGGAATCAACCCAAATGCCCATCAATGATAGACTGGATAAAGAAAATGTGGTACATATATACCATGGAATACTATGCAGCCATATAAGAATGAGATCATGTCCTTTGCAGGAACATTGGTGAAGCTAGAAGCCGTCATCCTCAGAATGATGCAGGAACAGAAAACCAAACACCGCATGTTCTTACTTATAAGTGAGAGCTGAACAGTAAGAACACATGGACACTGGGAGGGGAACAACACACACTGGGGCCTGTTTGGGGGGGTTTGGGAGGAAGCATTAGGGTAAAGAGCTAATGCATGCTGGGCTTAATACCTGGGTGATGGGTTGATAGGTGCAGCAAACCATCCTGGCACTTGTTTACCTATAAAACAAAGCTGCATGTCCTGCACGTGTACCCAGGAACATTTAAAAAAGATTTTAGAAACAGATTTTTTTCCAGTCTTTTAAAATTATTGATCAACATGGTTGGAAAATTTGATTTGAAGACGCTCAAACCTTGACGTTACTGTTGCCAATGGCTGCAGTGTTAAAGGTAATGAGTTTCTTGAGATGCTTGTAACAGCCCCTTGCTGAGAGATTTCTCTGCCTAGGTTTCTGTAAGTTTGAGACTCCAGAGAGGATTTCGACTGGGCTTGAGGAAGAAATGGGAAGGACCTTTGCTGACCAAATATAGTGAACAGTTGAGTATTTGCTCTTTCAAGTGTATGAACCAGCTGGCACTAACAGCCAGGACAATATCAAAGTTTAATGGAAACTTAATAAACTTTCAAACCAGAGAAGTGTTTACACTACTCAGAAAGAGATGTTTGAACTGCTCTGTCTGCCTGACTATGGAGGAGAAGTGGTACTGCCATTCACTTGGGAACTATCTTTAGTCATAAATTTGGATGAGATTCCATCTGGTTTTCTTATCTATTCTTTTTATATAGTGCAATGTTGCAGGTGCAAGAGAATGTGTTTGAAGAAAAAAATGCATATGAAACTGGAGTTTGCCATTTCATTCTCTTGGCAGGATAGCAGCTGCAAAATGAGTTTTTGGGGCTGAGGGAAAGGGTTCATTCTGAGGACTGCAATTAATGAGCAGCAGTTTGCCAAAAAGAGAGGATTATCGGTTAAGATTTTAACAGTGTTGTATTGCTGTGTAATTAATGTACAGTGAAATGCATAGATCTTAAATAACCAGTTTGATCAGTTTTGAAAAATATGCACAGTAGAGTGACACACATCCATATCAAGACATAGTCCATTTCCACCCTCCAGAAAGTTCTTTCATATCCCTTCCCAGTACATTCTTAGCCCTTCTCTCCAAAGAAAACCATAGTTCTGATTTCTGTCATCACAGATTCATAATATCTGTTTTAGAACAGTCACATAAGTGGAATCATACAATATGCATTATTTTGTCTGTCTTCTTTAGTAAGAATGATGGTTTTGAATTCTTCCATATTTTGCATGTATTAGTATCTTTTTTTAAAAACATCACTGGGTAGTACACTTTGTATGAAAATACCACAGTTTATTTGTCTGTTCTATTGCTGATGGGTGCTTGGCTTGCTTTTCTTTTTTGCTGTTGTTGCTGCTTCTATTAACATTCTTATACAATATTTTGGGGGACATATATTTTAATTTCTCTTAGATAAATGTCAAGGAATGCAATCCTGGGTCATGGGGCATGTGTATGTGTAATTTTATAAGAAACCGCCATAGCAGTGTCCAAAATGGCTGTGCCGTTTTACTCTACCACCATCGCTGTAGGAGAATTCCAGGTGCTCCTCATTCTCAACATTTGGTATGGTCATTCCTTTCAACTGTAGCCATTCTAATGTTTGAAGTGGTGTCTCATTAGAGTTTTAATGTCTATGTCCCTGATAAAACTGGCCATTCCTATATCTTTGTGAAATGTATGTTGAAATCTTTTGCTCTATCTTATTATTGAGTATGACTTCTTTATATTCTAAATATAAGCCATTTGACACATTTGACACTCTCCTCGTCTTCGGCTATCCAATTATTTATTTATCAGCATCCTGTGATAAGTGAACGTTTTTAATTTTGATGGAGTTCATTTTTTTTCTATTAGATGATTTTGTTTTTTCTTTTCCCTAAGAAATCTTTGCCTGCCTTGAAGTCATAAAAATACTCTCTTATGTTTTCTTCTAGGAGCTTTGTCGTTTTAGCTTTTAGGTTTGGGTCTACAATTTACTTTGAATTAATTATTGTCTGTGGTGGAGACCAGGAGTAAAGATTATTATTTTTTCTATACAGATATTGAGACGTTTCAGATGTTTCAACAATAGCTTTGTGGAAAAGACTATTATAGCAATAAGAATCACTTCAGTGCCTTTGTCAAACATCTATTGACCCTATAGATTTGAATCTATTTCTAGGTTCTTTACTGTGTTCCATTGATTTTTTTATCTCTCCTTATACAGAAACCACAGTACCTTTTCTATTATTACTTTATAAAAAAATCTTGAAAGCCTTTGTTCTTCTTTTTCAAATTTGCTTTGGCTCTACTACATGTATTTTTATATAAATTGTAGAAACAGCTTTTCAATTTCCTTTTTAAAAAGGCTTCTTGGATTTTGCTTGGCATGGAATTGAATCAATAGATCAATTTGGGAAGAAATGACATCTTGGAAGGATTGAGAATTTCAGTTCATGAAGTAGGTACAGATCTTTATTTAGATATTTTAAAATTTCTCTTAGAGATTATATGTTGTTTTTCATGTAAATTTCTTGTACATCTATTGCTAAATTTATCTCTTAAGTATTTTATGTCTATTGAGTATGATTTTTTAAATTGTATAATTTAATTTTTTATTGCTATTATACAGAAATACAATTTATTTTGATTATTTACAGTGTGTATTGTAACATTGCTAAATTCATGTGTTAGTTCAGGTAGTATTTATCTTTTTGTAATTTGCTTAGGATTTTCTTCCTATATAAAAATGACTGGGAATTTCAGTACAATGACAGGAAACCTCCTTGTCTTTCTTCTGCTTAGCTGAAAATCTATCAGTTGTCTAAGTTGAAGTAGCTTTGTTAGCTGTGAGTTCTGCAGAAGCCCATGACCAAATTTAGGAAGTTTCCTACTACTTTTATTTTGCTGAAAAGTGGTGGTATTGAATTTTATCAAAGGTTTTTCTTCTTGATCTACTGAGATAATCTTATGGTACTTCTGCTTCATTTTTTAATGTGGCAAATTACAGATAAAAATGGTAAACCAGCCCTGTATTTGGGGGAGGATCTCATTTATTTGAGGTGTATCATTCTTTTTATATGTTGGTAAATTAAGTATTATAGTATTTAGTACAAATTTGTATCATCTGTGTTGATGAGGGTTATTTATCTGTACTGTTCTTTCCTTGTACAGCCTAATTTTGGTATAATGCTTTGGCTGGCTCTATAAAATGACATGAAAAATGTTTTCTCCTCTTCTACTCTCTGAAAGAGTTTGTGAATAATTTGTATTATTTGTTCTTTCAGTGAAGTCATATGAGAAGGTTTTAATGGTGGAAAGTTTATACTGTGAATTTAATTTTATTACTACATATAAAACTAATTACATTTTCTCTTTTTCTTGGATGTACTTGAATAATTGTGCATTTCTAATACATTTTAGTCCAAATTGTCAAATTTCATTCAAACTGTCAAATTTCTTGGCATACTATCCCAGTATTAGTCTTTTAATGTCTGTAGAATCTGTAGTAATGTCTCCCATTTTATTTCTGATATTGAATATGTGTTTGTGTTTTTTCTTGGTCAGTCTTGCTAGAAGCATATAAGTTTTATTTACCATTTCAAAGAAATAATCTAGTTTATTGATTACCTTTGATATCTTTATTATTTCCTTCCTTCCTTACTATTAATTTTTATTTAATTTGTCTTTCTTTTTCTAGCCTTTGAGGTTGGAAGATTGGATTTTTTATTTTAAATCCTTTCAATTTTTATAGTATAAGCAATTGAAGGTATAAAATTACTTCAAATACTACCTTATATATAGCTCATAAATTTTAAAATATTATGTATTTATTACTTTCATCTAAACTATTTTAAAATTTACCTTGTACTTTTTTTGATTCATGGAATATTTGGAAGATTTTGTTTAACTTTCCAACACAGTAGTGTTTTAGAAAACATATTTTATATTTGTTAACTTCTATTTTAACTCTATTTAATTTCATCATGGAGAAAATACAATACAATTTCAACACATAACATTTATTCTGTCTTCTTTAATTTCTTAACAGATGGTTTGTCTTGGTGAATGCTCCATGTGTCCTTGAAATAAATATGTATGTTTCTCTTGGATATATACAGCTCAATAAGGTTAAATTGTTTGATAATATTCAGATATTCTTTTTCCTTACAGTTGTTTTGTCTATTTGTTTTATTAACTACTGGAGCAAGAATAAAGTCTTCAGTTGTAATCTTAAATTTGTCTATTTCTTCCAGTAGTTTTGTTAAATTTGCCTAATGCATTTTAAATAACTGTTTATATGTTGATTCATTTAGGCTTATTATGCCTTCTTGATTAATTGATACTTTATCAGTATAAAATGTCTCTCTTTAGGACTATGCATGAATAGTCTTTGTCTTGGAGTCTACTTTGCTTACAATATAATTGTATTTTCTTTTTCATGCATAGTTTACATGCCTTTTTACCTCCTTTTACTTTTAACTTACCTATTTCTTTATATTTAAAGAGCATTTCTTGTAGACACACTTACCATATTGTTTGGTATTATATTTTAAATACAACATTAATAACATTTAATATTATTATTGGCATGGTTGGCTTTAAGTCTACCATTATATTTATTTTCTATTGCTTCCACTCCTGGCAGAAGACAGAGGGGAGCCATTGTGTGCCAAGATCACGTGGAGAGAGGGGAAGCAAGGGATAGAACAGGTGCCAGGCTCTTTTTAACAACCAGTTCTTTAAGGACCTATTAGAGGTAGAACTCACTCACTTTGAGAAAGGGCACTAATCAATCCATGAGGAATTTGCTCCCATGACCCAAACACCTCCCTTTAGCCCCACCTCCAAGATTGGGAATCAAATTTCAACATGAGATTTGGAGGAAACAGACATCCAAACCATTGCACCCTGGTTTCCTTAATGTTTTTCCTTTCCATCATGAATTTCCAGCAATTAGAATATAATGTTTATTGGTATGATTTACTTTGATTTTATCCTCCTGAAAGATCATTGAGCTCTTGGATCTGAGGTTTTACATATTTTGACTTAATATGAGATATTTTCAGTCATGATTTCCTCAAATATTTTGATCTGTACACTATTTCTCTCATCTTCTTTTGGGATTTATGTTTCACTTATTTTAGAATACTTGATATTGAGTTTCAGGTTACAGAAGCTCTTTTCATTTCTTATGACAACATGCCCCATACCCAATGTAATTATTGGAGAAAATTCAATGTTTGCATAGTACATAATAGTATGAATGTGTAGTAATTTACTTATTATAATAAGAAGCTTCTGACATAGATCCCCCAAATCTCACCTCCTGGTATTCCCACTCGTATGGAATCCCTTCCTCTTGAGTGGGGGCTGGACCTAGCAATTTGCTTCTAATGAGTAGAACACAGAAAAATGAATGGGAAATCACTTTTATGATTAGGTTATGAAACACTGCCTGCAGTTTCCTGTACTTTCTCATCTTGCTCATTATGATGATGGGAGCTGCAATATGGAGAGGCCCACATAGCAATAAACTGAGGGAATACTATTAAAACAGCCAGAGAGGAACTGGGACCCTTGGAACTGAATCCTACCAACAACCATGTAAATGAGTTTGAACGTAGATTCTTCTTCAGCTGAACCTTCAGAGGAAACCCCAGCCTCAGCTGCCACCTGAGAGCAGTTTTGTGAGAGACACCCGTTTAGAGGATCCAGAGGAGCCACACCCAGATATTACACACATTGTGATATAATAAATGCTGTTTTACTGAGTCGTTACATTTTGGAGTAATTTGTTACACAGCAACAGATAACAAATACATGTTTTCTATCTACTATTTCAGACATGCCTCCTTCCTCTTTTATTTGCTGTTGTAAGTACTGCTGCACTGAATAGCCTGGAGAATATAGCTTCATCTTCAGAAGTTTATTTACACAAGTGGCATTGGTAAGTCAAAATGTCTGAGCAGGGCTCAGTTTGGTAGTACACATAACAAAAGTTTGGAATAATACAAAGAAGATTAACATGGCCTCTACACAAAGAGAACATACAAATTCATGAAGTGCTCCATATATATATATATATATATATATATATATATATATATATAATTATTATTTTACAAAGGCTTAAAAGCCATTCAATGGATGAAGGATAGTGTTTTCAAAAAGTGGTGTTCTGTATCTTGACTGTGGCGATAAAGATTAATACATGAACCTACACATGGGATTAAATGGTATAGAGCTACACACACACACACACACACACACACACACACACACACAAGCAAACAGAAGTAAAACTGGGGACATCTGACTGAATGGGGTTGCTGAGTTGCATCGACGTCAGCATATCAGGTTGTGATATTATACTGTAGTTTATGAGATGCTATCATTGCGGGAAACTAGGAAAAGAGTATATATGATCTATGATCACTCTGTATTATTCCTTCCAACTAAATGTGAATCTATAATCATCTCAATAAATATTGTAACTTTTAAATGAGATGAACATTTTTATTATTTATTTATTTATTGTTTATTTATTTGTCCTGATTATAGAGATGACGGAGATCACTGTGTTTCCCAGGCTGGTCTGGAACTCCCGGGCTCAAGCAATCTTCCCGCATCTGACTCCCAAAATACTGGGATTTCAGGCACCAGCCACCAAGCGAGGCCAAGATGAGTATTTTTATAATTTCAAATACATAAACACATTTTACCCAAAGAAGAGCACAATTTATAATTCTACTCACTCTAAAAATGAGCATGCTCACTATTGTGGCTTTATTAATTTTTGGTCCATTACAGTATGACAGGGAATTATGAGAAACCAACAATTAGGAGGATAAGTGAGCTTTTTAACTATTATTTTTAAGAGGCAGAGTATTTCTCTATTGCCCAGGCTGGAATGCAGTGGGTTGATCATAGCTGACTGTAACCTTGAACTCCTGGGCTGAAGCAATCCTCCTGTCTTAGCCTCCCAAGTAGCTAGGCCTACAGGTATGCTCTACTACACCTGGTCAATTTTTTAATTCTTTTGTTGGGGTGGGGGTTCCACTATGTAGCTCAGGCTAGTCTTGAACTCCTAGCCTGAATTGATCCTCCCATCTTGGACTTCGAAAGAACTGAGATTATACATGTGAATCACTGTGCTCTGCCCGTTGTTTTATGCTGATAAAAAATTGCTTAACCAAGAGTACATGAGATTACATAATATTATAAGAACCACATAATTCTAGTATAATTAATGAGTTCTTAATTCCTTGTACAATGTGGCACAAAATTATATCAAGTAAAACTACATGACAGGCTGGGTGCGGTGGCTCATGCCTGTAATCCTAGCACTTTGGGAGGCCAAGGTGGGTGGATCACCTGAGGTCGGGAGTTTGAGACCAGCCTGGCCAACATGGCGAAACCCTGTCTCTACTAAAAATACAAAAAAAATTAGCCAGGCGTGGTGGCGCATGCCTGTAATCCCAGCTACCGGAGAGGCTGAGGCAGGAGAATCACTTGAACCCGGGAGGCAGAGGTTGCAGTGAGCCAAGATCGTGCCATGCACTCCAGCCTGGGCGACAGAGTAAGACTCCATCTCAAAACAACAACAATAGCAACAATACCATAAGCTACATGACAATCATGTGGCATTCTCCTCTCTGAATGCTTAACAGATCAGGCAGGTAATAAAAACAGAGACAATTTTAAAACATTACAGACAAGGCTGATTCTCTAAATCTAAATCTACATATATCTGTGTCTGTATAGTTACGTCAAATAACAAAACTGAGCAGTCTTCAACATCCATGGGATATTGAGAATTACACACGCAGAGACACCCACGCACATGGCTTTAAAAATCCTAAAGAATATAACTAATTTCAAATTCCATGACCCCAATATAGCAGAATTAGAAAAAAAGGAAGATCTTAGGCAAAAAATTTAACCCAACTGTAATTTAAAGATACATTCTAAATACTTGTGAATTAATGAGGAAAACAAAACTGACTATTTTCCTCATGTATAAACACTAAACATTGAAGATAAAGGATGGAAACATTCCATGGAAGAGGCTAGAAAATGAATATGACATTAAAAAAAAAAACAAAAAACACCTGTGGTGGATTGCAAAACTGGAGGCAAATTATGCCTCTTGCTGGCGTCCAAGCTCTCCAAGCTCTTAGCATCACCAAGCTTCCACACTGACTCTGAACTTGGCCTTGAGAACTGCTTTAGCCAATGGAACAGTTGAAAACATACTGTGAGCACACTTGAAAAGCACATTCTATCTCACTCTCTTGTTGTGGTCACCATTTGAAGAAGCCAGGGTTAGGCTGTTGCTGGGTGAGAGGTATGTGGCCCCATCACCCTTGTCACCCTGGCCAACGGCCTGCCAGCTGCCAGTTGTATGACTGAGGGCATCTGAGTTCTTCCAGCCACCAGCCCACTCACTGGCTGATCTCGAATGCCTGAGTGAGCCTAGCAATGATTAGCTGAGGCTGCCTGAACCACTCAGCCCACCCACAGAGTCGTGAGCAAACTAAATAGTGGCTGTTTTTAAGCTGCTGAGTTTTGGGGGTGGTTTGTTACACAGCAAAAGCTGTGGCATGAAAACATAAGGTTAAGACACAGAGGCAGTTGTTGCACAAAGTTGCACGTTGTGTCACTGCTCTCCCATCACCTGTGCTAATGAAATAAAATAAGTGCAAGGCAAGCGATCTATAATGGTGTGGAGGGAGCCGCAGAATTCTAAGAAGGGTGTACAGAGCTGGGCTGAGAGCAGAGAATATCCCCCAGGCCTGGGCTCTGTGCAAGCATTTCTTCTTCCTTCTGCACCTAGGCATAGAAGTCACCCTGGTGACACAGATCTGTTCCACACCAGGTCATGAGCCACATTGTCTGAAACTGGGAGAATCAATAAGGCAATCCTCATAAGCCTCATGGCCCTCACTCGTGGGTCAGGGCTGTGGGTTCTCAATGCAGTGAGTCCTATAGCTAAAGGGACACAGGTCAGGCAATGAAAGCAGCCTTTGCAATGAGAAGCTGAGCTGAAACACAAGTCGGTCAGTGCAGACTGCAGGGCCAGGCAGCACACACAGCGTAGGTCCTCTATGCATGTTTGAATGAAGGTGTACACGTTGTAAACGTAAGGTGCACAGAGGTGTGGTGATGCTTGTGTGTCTGGGATTACCCTGTGAGTGATTCTTCAGGTGTCCCTGGGCAGGGGAACCTGAAATCCTTAGCAAATGGGGTTGCCCAGCCGGCTGGCTTAGTCTCAAGCCATCTGAACGGAAGTCAAGGATTTCTGCAGGGACCTGTTCTTCCACAGGTGTTCCTGCAGCATCGTAAACAAGATGGAAGGGACAAGCCACATCTGTCTGTTTGCAATAAAAACAAACCCTTAAGAACAGACAAGATGGCACAGAGGCACCACATCTGTTGCGAGAGGACCAGCGGCCGCTGGCAGTTTTTATTTGGCTTTGTTTGTGCAGCTGGGAGGCGGGCCTGGTGGGAGATGGCAGGGTTTGTCTTCTGAGTCCCAGAAGCACAGGAGCGATTAGAGTCTTGTCTGGCCCCGAAAGGTCAGGAGCTGCACCATTCCTTTCCAAGGGGTCTGGTGACCTCTCTCTGGCCTGCAATGATCACTCAGCTCATATGCACAGTCCCCAGGGCCCCCTCACCCGTGCCTCCACATGTTCATGTCTTAAGAAATTGGGAAAGACCACAGGAATCCAAAGAGAGGGCAGGGTGGTACAGCAACATTCAACAGCCAAAAATGCTCATTTAGATCTAATTTAGAATTAAAAACTAAATTGTCTTTGTTCTTTGTGTGTGTGGTTTTTTTTTTTTTTTTTTTTTTTTTTGACAGAGTCTTGCTCTGTTGTGGTCTGAGCTGGAGTGCTCACAGTTCACTGCAGCCTCGACTTCCTAGGCTCCAGCAATCCTCCTGCCTCAGCCTCTCCCAGAAGCTAGGACCACCATGCTCAGCAAATTTTTCAAATTTTTGTGGAGACAGGGTCTCACCATGTTGCCCAGGCTGGTCTTGAATTCCTGGCCTCAAGAGATCCTCCCACCTCCACCACCCAAAGTGTTGGAATTACAGGCATGAAGCCACTGTACCCAGCTTTGTTCTTGATTTTGTGATTGGGAAGTTCTGGAAACGTTCACTGAAGCTGTAGTTTCCTCCATAGTCCAGGGCCCCAGCTTTGTGATCCCCTCTGCCTGCTGGGTCTCCTAGCCCTGCATGGCCCAGTGGGTTGTAGATGGCAAGCTCTAAGGAGCCAGGACTCAGTGTGGCTTATTTTTGTGTCCCTAGCTCCAGAAAAGGTCTGGCACACCATAGCCCCAAGTCATTCACTCATAGTAACGCAGTGGTCGATAAGGCCACTTCCGGGTGATTTCTAGAGATTCCTCCAGGGGGTCGGCCTATTCTGCAAGGTCTTTGGATTCCTCAAATACCTGCACTGGTGAATCTCTGTAGCATGGGAATTTGGAGGGGACGTCCCACAGGGTGATTGACACAGTTGGCCTTTGCCGCTTTTTAGGTTTTTGATTCTTATTATAGATGTTGGTTCCAAGGCTTCAAAGATGAGGCCAAGCATAGCGGGTCACCCTTGTAACCCCAGCACTTTGGGAGGATGAGGTGGGAGGATTGCTTGAGCCCAGAGGTTTGAGTCTAGCCTAGGCAACATAGTGAGATACCATCTGTACATACACACACGAATAGCTAGGCATGATGGTGTGTGCCTGTAGTCCCAGCACTTTGGGAGCCTGAGGTGGGAGAATTGCTTGAGCCCAGAAGTTTGAGACCAGCTGGCGCACATAGTGAGACCCTATCTCTACAAAAGGTAAAATAAAATAAATTAGCCAGGAGTGGTCACACATACCTGTAGTCCCAGCTACTCTGGAGGCTGACAGGGGACGATTGCTTGAGCCTGGGAGTTGGAGACTGCAGTGAACTGTGATCACTCCAGCCTGGGTGACAGAGTGAGACCCTATCTCCAAAGAAAAAAAGAAAAAAAGGAAAAAAAGAATCAGGATGAGCAGTAGTAACAATGAGTAAATAAACAGGTAACTTAGAGTTTCGCTGGATGAATTGGGGGCGTGCTGCTGTCACCTTCCACACTCTCCCTCCCCATCCCAGGAACAACTCATCTTCCCTGTGCACACTTTGGTCCTTCTCCTTCCAGGCTGTGGTGACCAACTTGAAATGTGACTTCTTCTCACGGCTTCTCCTCCACCTTCCAACTAACCAAATGGCTTTGGGGATCTCATATAGCCTCCATTCACCTGGCCAGCTTCTCTCTGTCCCTTACACCTTCACAGGTGGCTACGTTTAGCCTGGGATAGACAAGAAGGCCACTGGAACACAAAGCTTCAGGGATACTTGTCCCAAACCACGGCTCATAGATGCCGGCATTGTCACAGCAGTCCCTGTGGACACATCAGTCCATAGGAAGAGAAAAGATAGCACCACCGCTCAGCTTGGAGTTGAATTTATTTTTCTCCTATGAGACTGCAGAAGTCGAGACCCATGATGCCTATCTAAAAATCCGACCATATCAAAAGAAAGCCTCTGCTCTATAAACGAGATTAGCTATCTCCCAATTTCGGTGTATAAATTGGCTCTCAATTTAAACTTCTTCCCCTGCAGTACTCCTTCATTACAAACCACCATTGCATCAGGAGGACATCAGAAGAAAGAAAAGCAACACAACAAAATACTTAATTTCATTAATCTGTTTAGCAATACCAATATAATGAGGCATAGTATTGATTTTCTTACTTAGGATTTAAAATCTCGACTTCTTTTCACAGAATTAAATGCTTGAAACAGATATTCCACCTCTTCACAGTCGCATCTTTAATTTAGTTGTTATAATTAGGCATTAACGGGTGTCAGTAGGATAGCCAGTTAGAGACCATTCTGTTCTGCTTGTCTTGATTATCACAGTTTAGATGTAAAGTAAATTAGAATGAAAGACTATACAGTCCAATTACAGATAAAAGCAGCAAACTGCAGTGTTGTAATTAGATGCCAGGACTATTTTTCTTAGATTTTGTATCTCTGAGGGCCCTTCTTATAGCTACTTGGCTGAAGCTACTGCTTAAAGATTTCAGAGTGGGTCTGAGTCTTTGAGGCCATATTGTCTCTTCCAAAACTTGAACTTCTGACTGGGCTTTCCTCCTGGGAGCCTCTTTTTTTTCCAACCCAGAACCCATGAGGACTTGCCGGAGATTTTTTTCCCTTAGTGCCAGGGGTCTTCAGGCATCCCTGCCTTTCTGTGCCTGGGCAACTCAGGTAGACTGAGGTGTAAGGGCGAGTTTCTTCATGCATCCATCTGGCTACCCCATCCCTCTTCCTCTGACCTCTTCACCACCTCCTTCTCTTCCCCTCCTCCTCTTCCCCATTCACGTCTAAACTTGAATATTGCCCTGACTTTTTGGCTCAGAATGGTGGTCCAAACCATGCTTTCAACCCTGGCAGCAGAATTTACTAGAGGTGAGAATATGCTAGAGGTACCTTTCTGTAGGCATTGTTTATCCTCGAGCAGAGAGATGGACAGCCAGGTGTGGCTGCTGAAGAGTGACTTAGTGGTAATGGACCCATTCATCCATCGAATAAGCATTTATAATCAGTGTTGTAATAAGCATGTATTGACTGCCCAGCCTGCTGGGTGTGTGTCTGCCCCACAGTCACCAGGCCCTGAGTCCCCCACCCCTAGCAGGTGTGTGTTCCTGAACTCAAAGGCACACAGGTAGTCTCAGGTAGCCAGAGTATGGCGGGAAATAAACCTACAAGAAGTAGAAGTGCGGCTGGGCGTGCTGGAGGCCAAGGTGGGCGAATCATGGGGTCAGGAGTTCAAGACCAGCCTGACCAACATGGTGAAACCTTGTCTCTACTAATAATACAAAAATTAGCCAGGCATGATGGTGCATACCTGTAATCCCAGCTACTAAGGAGGGTAAGACAGGAGAATTGCTTGAACCCAGGAGATTTCAGTGAGCTAAGATCACGACACTGCACTCCAGCCTGGGTGACAGAGCAAGACTCTGCCTTGAGGGGGAAAAAAAAAAAAAAGTAGAAGGGCCCAGGCCATGAAGGCTCTTGTGAGCTAAGCTAAAGGAGATTATTCAGTTAGGACTCTAGTCATGGGAAATGTCTGCAGGGACCTCCCTGGGTTGAAGTAAACACCTGAGTTCTTGGTCCTATTGAAGTCCTGGTGCAGACTGGCACCTGGGCATTGAAACAGAACCAAAACCAAAGAGGAAACGTTATTCCCTGAAAACGTTTTATGAGAGAGCTACTGTTGATTTATGAAGATTCCTTTTATTCCATGATGAATTAATTTCCTAGATATCATTTAAGGTGTATTCCAAGCATATATTTTCTTTTGCCACCAAACGGATCTGACCTCTTACTAATTTTGCCTACAATTAGTTTGGTGTAATTACCATCACTTACGATTCGGTCTGCTTTCACTAAAAAAAATTATTGTTCACGGGGTCATAAAACTCTTTAAAAATTGCTTAATGAAAAATGGAGCCTTGGGAATGTCCCGAGAGATAAGCCCAGCCATTAAATCCTGGACTTGTTGTGTGCAGGAGGTGGTGGTTAGCGCTGGAGCTCCCTCAGCCCTGGAGTGGCAGCGTGTGGGAGAGAAGCCCTCCTTTACGGGTGTCCCCTCATGTCCCTGGGTGTGTGCTTTGCAGCCTAGCAGGGTCTGAGATACCAACTCAAACATAAAATGCCCAGTATGATCTGTGTTTATCTCTTGCTTTTCTTCTGATGAGTCAGAATGGACAGATCCAACCAGAATAAAAAGAAATAATGGGAATGCAGTATTGTGGACCCATCACTAGCCTCAAAGCCAATTTCATCATTCACAGGTAGACGCTGGCTGAGCTAAGCCCACTATTATGCAGCCCCTGCATTTGAGAGGCTCAAAGACTAGTGGAGCACTGGACAGCCATACTCCCCTTCCTGCCCTCATTTCCCCACAGCAAGCCTCCTCCCATCTACCAGCCCAGATTATGAAGAGTGACAACCCATTCTTAGTTACCTCAAGTGAACTAGTACCTCCCCCATCCCCTCATTGCTGGGCTGGAGAAATGCAAAACCAATGATCTTAAATTTTCTCCAACAAGGCATGTCTTTGAAGTATGATGAGTGCACTGATGTTCTCATGTTCTGGTGTGTATGAATCAAAGTTCTCTGGACAAACAGAACTGATAGAATATAGAGAGCAATTACGGGCATTTATGTGCCCAATATTTTCATTGTATGTATGTAAGCCATCCAACATGATGTTCTGATAGACCTAGTGAAATAATTAATCCTGCCAAGCAAATTAATATATCCATCTCTCCTCTCCTAGTTCCCTTTGTGTGTGTGTGGGCGTGTAGTGAGAGCACCTGAAATCTCTCTTAGCGAATTTCCAGCAAACAATACACTCTTGGTAACTGTAGTCTCCGTGCTGTACATTAGATTTCTGGACTTACATCTCCTACATTGCTGAAACTTTGTACCCTAAGACCAACATTCTTCCAGCTCCCTGCCCCTAGTAACCACCATTCCGCTATCTGTCTCTATGTATTTGACCTTTTAAGGCTCCATGTGTAAGTGACATCACACAGGGCTTTCTTTCTTTCTTTCTTTTTTTTTTTTTTTTTTGATATGGAGTCTCACTCTGTTGCCTACTCTGGAGTACAGTGGTGCAATCTTGGCTCACCGTACCCACCGCCTACTAGGTTCAAGTGATTCTCCTGTCTCAGCCTCCCAAGTAGCTGGGACTACAGGTTTGTGCCTCCACATCCAGCTAATTTTTGTATTTTTTGTAGAGACAAGGTTTCACCATGTTGGCCAGGCTAGTCTTGAACTCCTGGCCTCAAGTGATCTGCCCACCTCAGTCTCCCAAAGTGCTGGGATTACAGGCATGAGTCACCATGCCTGGCCAGTGCTTTCTTTCTATGTCTGCTGCATTTCATTTAACATAACATTATCTGTGTTATTGTAAATGGCAGGGCTGAGGGTCGGGCTTCTGAGTAACTTGCAGTGTCCAGTATTGTTTCAGCTTGGCCCTGGACAGCTAACTCCCAAAGCAGTACTTGATTTCTGTTCTAAATAAGAAATCTTGCCCTACCCTTGTTTCTGGTTCTCCTAAGACCACAGGGTCTCTGAGACATCTGAACTTGCTGGGAAGCCTTTGTGGTCTTCCTTTTTTTTTTTTCAGGGCAGACATAGGTTTTGTATGTTTCCTTCTATTTGTATGTGAAAACCTGCGTGTTTTGACAGTATCCTGTATGGAACTGGGGATCAGGAAGGTGTGGCTATAGGTGAGGAACATGCCCCCTTGCTCAATTCCCTCCCTTGAGATTTGTTCCAGCCTTTCCTTGACCTAGTGAGCCTGGACAGTCTGGAGCAGACGCAGGAACAGAAGTGTCCCGGGAAGACATCGGGTGCTTCTGGGAGCTGCTGTGTGGCTCTCTGCAACTCTGGGGGTCCATGCTCTTGGCCCTACCCTGGGCATACTCATCAAGAAGACTCGGCCATGACAGTTCCAAAAGCATCCGCATGCTAGTGATTTGCCTTGTTCTTGGTCATTAGCAAATGCAAACCACTGTGGGGATGCAGACTGGAGGCCCCCAAGCACCCCGAGTCCATGTTATTAAGGCAAACTTAAGAGTAGTAAATAAAAGCAACAAACAAAATAAAAACACAGAATGAAAAAATAATTAAAACAATAACTATTCCATTCATTCTGAGCACATCATCTCAGATTGCATTAGAAAAAAACTACAATAAAAACATGCTTTTAATCTGATAGTAAAAAAGCCCAATAAAATAAAAATGAGCTCCATTAATGAAAATAATGGCTCTCACCCCAGCCAGTTAAAATGCTGAGCTTATGTGTTTTGGGGTTTGGGGGAGATGAGGACTGTTTTTTTTCCCCCACAGCTAGTGATAGATTTGCTTTTGTTGCATACTCGAGATGGTCCTTGCTAATTAGTATTGCTCAATATGGAAACTTACCTTTTGTATGAAGCCCAAAGAAATTGCATAGGAAGACAACCAATTCCTTGAGAAATGGGCAAAAGGAAAATTGTGCTCTATTTAAGATTTGGATTTTAGAAAGGAACACAAATATGTGGCTGTGTGTGTGTGTGTGTGTACGTGTGTGTGTCTGTGTGTATGTGTGTGTGTGTGTGTCTCTCTCTCTTTTAACCTCCTTCTCTCTCCCTCCTCCTCATTACTTCAATTTGCTTTTGCCCCTTTTAAGAAATGACTTTAATTTTCTTGCAGATGACAGGTGAGCCCCACCTCAGACTCTTTTTGGAGGAAATGGAGGTATAAATAGATAAGTCCGCCATAACAGGCGACCTCAAGCCAGACCCTTTCATTCTATTTGTGCTGGAAAAATTGTGCGGCGGGGTTCAGGACTTCCTCCCCCATTGCACATCTGCCGTCTTGCATGCCTCCTCGCTACGGCCTTCTCTTGGGGTTCTTTTCTCTGTTTCTTTCTAGCATGTATTACCAACTGCAGTTTGTAATTACTTGGATGTTAACTTGCTTAATTCTGAATCCTTTGAGCGGAGAAATCCCACCAACCACAATCCATATTGTGACCTCTAAAGACTGCTGAGAACCAACCTTAACCAAACCTAGGACAAAACTCATTCAGAGAAGCTCTCTGTCCATTTAAGCAGCCCCTCTGCTGCCCTCCCAGGGTCCTGATGGTACTATTCCAAACACAGCACTTATTTCTTCCAGTGTATATTAACATTTCGATTCAGTACCCAATTATGCTTCACTTAGCTGTATCTGGAAATGTGGTATTAAAATCCTTACATGCTCTTTGGCTATCAACTTGTACCTTTGTCAATATCCTGGAATTGCTGGAGATTTTTTTAAACCTACGATCTTTGTGCTTACATCTCTCTCTTTTGCCAATCTTCCCTTGTCACTTACAGATTTTCTCTCTATCCTGGTAGGCTGGGTTGAGTCTTGCTTGAATAACATGGGATGTCGGGAGTTCTTTCTTTGCTAAAACAGTGTGCGCAGAGATGGTGTTCAAGATAGTTTCCCCTTTGCTCTGATATTAGTGCTGGCCACAGAGCACAAGAGTTTTAGGATTCCATCACAGGAAAACCTGCCTGCCTTCAAGCATTGTGCCAACACATAAATATTCAGTCCCGTTTTGCTTAATTAATGCTTCCCGTCTTGTCTCCTATGCTGGGCCAGCGGTCCTTAAGCCTGAACACATACTAGAGAACTTGCATGTACTTTTATTTTTTGAAAAAATATGATGCCCTGGCTTATGTCAGAACAATGAAATCTGAGCCTCTGTGGAGGGGGCTTCCTGATGGTTCTCATAGGCAAGAACAATTGAGAACCCTGCTCTAGGTACAGCCAACATATTTGTGTTTCAAAAAGCCCCTGCATCCTGTAGGACAATTCTATTGTAGAGCAGCCATTGGCAAATCATTGAAAAATTCGTTTCTGCCTTGAAGTTTACTATGAGCTGTGGAGGCAGGCTGAAAGTGGAGGAGGGAATGTAGGCTTTCTAAAATACCATAAAAATTAAAAAAAATACTTTTGAAAATATAAACAGTATTCTAATAGGCATTATTTGATTTGGAAATACTTGCCGTTCTGACCTTCAAGAGTTCTGTGCACAGTCTTGCACAAGGCAAATCTCCCGGTTGGAGGACAAGGTAGGTGTTTTCACAGGATGCACATAGCTCATCACCAACAATGCTGCTATTAAGAGTCAAGAACACCATCCACGGCTTCTGTTTTTAAGAAATATTTATTTGCAACTGGGAAAAAAAAATGCAACAACTACGATGTCAGTAAGTCACCGTCTAAAGAGATGAGTGTTTTCTGACAGCTGTATTGTGTTTAGAGATGAACTTGCTGAACAAAGAGGAACCCCATGCTGCAGAATCATGGGGTGGCGTGGGGTTAGCAGGCAACCCCTGAGAGCCACTCCTTGCCTAGCCAGGATCTTCATGCCTGTCCTTGTCCCTATAAGTGCCACACAGCTCTCTCTCTCCATAGCAAAGTCCCTACAAGTGAAATTCCCAAATCTCTGAATGCAGGCGAACTGTTCAAACCAGTTTCGATGAAGGCAACCCCAACTTTTTTTCCCGTTTCTTTTCTTTTTCTTTCTTTCTTTTTTTTTTTTTGAGACCAAGTCTTGCTCTGTCACCAGGCTAGAGTGCAGTGGTGCAATCTCAGCTCATTGTAACCTCCACCTCCCAGGTTCAAGTGATCCTCCTGCCTCAACCTCCTGAGTAGCTGAGACTATAGGTGTATGCCACCATGCCCAGCAAATTTTTGTATTTTTAGTAGAGATGGGGTTTCACCCTGTTGGCCAGAATGGTCTCGATCTCTTGATCTCTTGACCTCATGATCTGCCTGCTTCAGCCTCCCAAAGTGCTGGAATTACAGGTGTGTGCCACAGTGCCCAGCTGGCAATGCCAACTTTTAAACAATGGAGCAGTCTCTGTACCTCACCTCTGTTTTCTGTAGCTCACTTTCCATTTTTTCTCCTATAAATGTTGTGCAATCACAAGGCAGCCCTGGAGTTGCTCTGCTCCTAATCAGGTTCTGAGGCTTGCCTGATTGTTGAATCATTCTTTGCTCAATGACACCTGTTAAATTTAATTCATCTAGAGATTTTCTTTTAAAAGTACCCAGAAGCTCCAGTGCCAGGCCATGTTGGGTAAACTTCACCTAAGTGAATTTCGGTTCAAGGCTCCCCATGCATAAATGTTTTGCACAATTGGAGTGGATTTTCCCTATGCATAAGAACCACCTGGTGAATGCCCCCAAACTACAGTTTGCAGGGTCTGGACTCTGGAGAGTCTGATTCTGTGCTCTGAGTTCCTTGAGTGACTCAGGCGACCTGGCTCTTGAGGACTCAGGCTAGAGGGCGATGTGGATGAGCTAGGCTTGCCTCCCTCTGCTAGATGGATGCTGACCTTGGGCAGGGGTTTGTCAAATTGGGTCTCCAGGGGCACAGGATGTTGTACGGGAGCCTTAGGATGATGATGGCTGGCCCCACATCACCTTATCCTTCTTAGATGTGCTGTGGCCTCAGTGAAATTTCATTTCATTAGGACCTGGTCCCAGCAGATAGTAGCCTGGGCTGGTGTCTCTCACATAAGAGTCACTGGTGTGCAGGAATTGGGTAAGAGACTGTCCTCATCAACATCACCAATGGACAGGAAGGTAGAAAGAGAGAAAGAAAGCAAGGAAGGAAGAAGAGAGGGAGGGAGGGAGGGGGGGAGGGGAGGAAGGCGGGCAGGCAGGCAGGCAGGAAGGAAGGAAGGAAATGAAATCAACCAGATGAAACTGGATGAGCCCCGGAGCTCATGCTGCTTGTGGACATGAGGCCCCCAGAGGACCATCTTGGCAGTGCAGGGCAGCCCATCTGCTCCAAGAATGGTTGTCCACGGGTTTTCACACAGGCTTGGCCTATCCTGAGCACCGTCTCTGCATCTGAACGATTCATTCTTTCATCTCTGCATTTGGAGATTTATTCTTGAAGTTTTGGGAAAAATGTCCCCCACTTTCCCACCCTGCCCAGTTCCTGTATTCAATCTATTTGCTGTTCTCTTAGGAATGTCTTCCTCCTTGGTTAAATCAGGGAAGCACTCACCATGAGGAAAGTGGCATGGTTCAAGGGGAAGGGCTTGAGACAGGAGAAAGCAGAGCCGGCTCTTCCAGTAAACCGTGACCACGTCCCATCACTTTTGCTCGGCCTTAGCAACTTTGTGCATCTGGGATTCTGTGACTTTTTTTTTGGTAAACATCGCTTTGTTTAGGTGACATAGAAATGCAAGGATCTGAAGCCATGTTGGCATATTGCTTTCTTAGCAATCTCTCCTCCAGTTCTCAGCCTTGAAGGGCGGAATCTTTAATCTTAGACAGTGGCAGGACTTTGGTTGAGCTATAAAAGCAATTTGGGTCTGAAACCGCAGCTGTGGGCAGCCCCGAGTGTTGGAAATGCAGCCTCTTCTTACCTGGATGTCAGGTTTCTGACACTCCTCAAACTCACCTGTGATGTGGACTCTCTGAAAGACAGGCCAATAACAAATGCCAAACCCTAAGACTTCATTACTTTTGATATGAAAGATGTAAGTTTATTGTAGATGTTTTTCAGAAGACACAGAAAAGACAAAAAATGCAAATTACCATTTTCAACCACTCTCCACTTGGACCTGATTCCAGGCATTTATATGATATGCATATATTATATGACTAATTTTATTAAACAGGATTTTATTTTATGCATTATTTTATAATCTGATCTTTTTTCACTGAAAAATAGATCATGGACATACATCTTCCTCTATCAAATATTATTCTATCATTTTAAATATTTGCATGCTATTTAATTCTCTGAATGTATCCATTTAATCAGGCTCTCAACATTGAATATTGAGGTTGGTAGCATTTTATACATTTTTTCCCGCTTATGTAATTAAAAGAATCATTATAGTTAAATACTTGCTATTAAATATAGTAATATTCACAGTGACTGAGGGTAAATTTCTAAAATGTCTGAGTGTTCTTCTGAAGGGTTTGACTCTGGAATGACCCGCCAATAGGGGGAATGTTTCTTCATTCTCACTACTGTTTATTCTACCCAGGAATGGCATAGCCAACCCCTCCTGTCCTCCTTCCCATATGTTGGTGTCAGGGGCACCCTCGATGCAAGTGACTCCCCAGGAGTATAAAATATGTAAGACATGAGGTTTGTGCTGGGATAGACCCTCAGTATTTTGAGCAGGTAATCTGGCATCTTTCCACTAGAATACACTGGCCTGGAAACTCACATAAACCTTGAATATATCGGGCCAACAAAAGGCACTCCTGTTCCTTGATGTGCTGCTCTGTCCCCTCTGTTCCCCAAGATTTAGGAGGTGGAGAGGTCACCGTTGTTTGTCCCTAGCTGTGGATTCCCCCATGAATGCTGGTGCTGGTGACACCCAAGCTGTAACCTAGGGGCATGAACCAATTAACCTGGGCTCACTGCTGAGTCTAACATGCTGCCATCACATGCTGAGATCTACATAGGTGGGTAAGTGGGTATGGCCAGCACCCTGGCACTTGTCACATGAATTTTTTGGTCCGAGGATAAATGCAAGCAATGAGGGCTCAGAGAAAGCACAGATAAGGTTCGATGCTTCCAGTAATGACTAGTCTAAGACCACCAGGAGACCATCTGTAGCCTGCGCTCCATGGGGAATGGAGGGACACTTAGGCAGATGGTGTTGCGGTGACATCTTACAGGGCTTGAACTTGTGTTTGGTTGATATTGGAGCTGGTTATTCGGGTGCACAGCAAGGGTGTGCTCAGGCTTGAGTGCTGTTAGGAATTGGGGGCGGTTCCATGCCAGGGTGTCTTAATCTAGATGCTGGAAGCTGGAGAAGTGAAATGGGGCTAAATATCAAGAAAGGAACCTCGCTCACTCACTCACATTTGCAGGGAGGAGAGGATATTTGGTTTTGATGTGGTTTGCTCTGTGCTCCTCTTTTGGTCTGTACTCAGACATGATTAGACAGAGTCTTGCTTTCGTCTCACTTCATCATGGTCACAGAGCAACCTCCAACGTTGATGTTGGTGGAAAACATCTATGTTCAATAGAAGACCACTGTAGTAATTGTTTTGTTTTATGCTTTTTCTTTTCTGTTTTTCTGTTTTCAGTTTCGTTGATTCATTCTCGGATCATTATTACTCTCTTTGGCTGGTTTTGTTTTTACTCTGTTCTTTTTTTTCATTTTCTCGACTTAGTAACTTCAATTATTGATTCAAAACTTTTCCGTTTTTCCCGATCGAAATATTTACTGTTATAAATTTCTCTCACAACATTGCAATTTTATGAATTCTTAATTTTCATTGAGATCTTCCTCTTTGACCCATAGAATATTTAGAAATGTGTTGTTCAATTTGAAAATGTGAGTAAGGTGAGGAGAACGGTTTTTGGCCTGACCAACATGGTGAAACCCCATCTCTACTAAAAACACAAAATGAGCCAGGTATAGTGGTGGGCGCCTGTAATCCCAGCTACTTGGGAGGCTGAGGCAGGAGAATTGCTTGAACCCGGAAGCAGTGGAGGTTGTAGTGAGCTGAGATTGTGCCACTGCACTCCAACCTGGGTGACAGAGCAAGACTCCATCTCAAAAAAGAAACAAAAACAAAAAACAAAAAGAGAAGAAAAAGAACGGTTAGGACTAGATAATCTCTAGGGAGCTCTGAGCTTTAGTTTTCTGAGTATCCACCTTTCAGGACATAAGAGGTTAGAAAGTTCCTGCTTTGTGTCAGCTCTGGACTGGCTGTATGTTAGAAGAAGGGTCTGCTACAAAGATTGGCTCTTCCTACTCTCCAGCACTAGAGGCTCTTAGACTCCTGGCAGTGGGACAGGCATCCCAGATCTGCTGGAATGTCAGATACTGCCACTGTGGGCAACCACAGTCCAGCCCCAGAAGTCCCTGCCAAACCCAGGGCGACAGGCCTGTGGTCGGCACCCCACAGGTGCAGCCTTGGTTGTGATGCATGAGTTGGGGCGAAAGGCACTCCCGTGTGCATGCAAGAGACATTAATGACAATAATGAGCCGCCGGCAATTATACCTAGTGATGTGTGAGGTCAGGAGTAACATGCGCTGTCAGTCGACGGTGGTGCTGTGGAGTAGGTGAGTGGCAGAGCCAGGAGAGAGCACCTCCTTGTGCAGAATTAACCGTCCTTCGAAGCAGTGCTGTCACTCACTGTCCCCTGGCCCAGCGTGCAGTATTGTGATGCTTGTCAGTCTCCCAGTTGGGGGAGGAGGAAAGTCTCTGATGAGAAGAAGCCTGCCTCACCATGCAATGGAGCTGTAACAAGCCCTCGCTCGAGGCTCCCAAACCCCTACAAAGGTCTTCATCTGGGCAGCGTGCTTCAGCTAAGCAGGAGAGGACATCCTTTGTTTGAGGGAGGCTTCTATACCCCGAACACACCTGGAATGCCTGCTTGGGGATGAAGGCTTGTTGTTATCTTTGGTACTTTGAAGGCACAAAGGGAGTCAGCAATGCCTCCCTCTGGAAGAGTTCCCCAGGGGTAAGATGGAGACAGATGTCTAAGTTCCCACAGAGAGGGCGCAGCCCACAGACTCCTGGCTCCCTATTGGGAGCCCTGAGTTCTGGCACAAATTCTGCTATTTGCTCACCCTGAGATCTTAGAAACATTTCCCTGTTGAGGTATAGTGATGCCAAAAATTCACTTTATTATTATTATTATTTTGAGACAAAGTTTCACTCTTGTCGCACAGGCTGGAGTACAATGGCACAATCTTGGCTCTCTGCAACCTTCACCTCCCTGGTTCCAGCGATTTCCCTGCCTTAGTCTCCCGAAGTAGCTGGAATTACAGGTGCCCCCCATCACGCCCAGCTAATTCTTTGTATTTTTAGTTGAGACAGGGTTTCACCATGTTGGCCAGGCTGGTCATGAACTCCTGACCTCAGGTGATCCACTTGCCTTTGCCTCCCAAAGTGCTGGGATTATAGGCGTGAGCCACTGTGCCCAGCCTATTATTATTTTTATTGATATAATAAAATAAATGTCCATAATCTCAGGATATGTATGACAATTGGACACAGTCATGTAATGTGTAAAGATCAAATCAGGATAATTAGGATATCTACCACCTTAAATATTTAACCTTTCTTTATGCTGGGAACATTTGAATTATTCTTTTCTAGTTATTTTAAGATGTGCCATAGATTATTGTTAACTAGAGTCACTCTACTGATTTTTTAAAAAAATTAACCAGTAGTCTTAGCAATCTCTTCTATTCTCTGTTTTCCGCGGTCTTTTTACCACCCCCCTACCCCCAGTCATACACCTAGAGCAGGAATTCAAAGGGAGACACATGCATTTATTATTTCTTTTGACCATTTGAGTTTCCAAGGGTTAATGTTTTTGCCTAAAAATAAGCAAAGAGTACTTGCTGGGCTCTTTGAAAAGGGGGTGAACTGAGAGAAAGCCACGTGGAAGAGACAGGGCGTCCATCCCTTCACCTGTGAGCAGGTGACAGGACCCCCTGGAAGATTTGGGGGTCTGAGAAATACAGAATCCCTGGGTCTTACTTCCCAAAGAGAAGCTATGAAGCAAGAGGCCCAGAGTGGCTCTACACCCTTGCCTGGGAGCAAGGCGATCTCAGCAGAGGGGAGCCTTGCCTCCATCCCCTAAAGGTATGAGGGGCAGCTGCTTTTCCACAGCCCCAGGAAGGGCTCAGAGGATAGGTAGGAGGGGGCTGGATGACCTGTGAGCCCTCCTGATCCTGGTGGGTGCTCAAGTGCACACCAAGGACTCGGGGTCAGGCATTGGATGGGAGGTGTACACATCTCGGCTTATCCGTTAGTGAACTGGGATATCAGCAAAGAACAGAAAAGACCCATGTTCAGCTCAGCAGATGTGCATGGACAGAGGCTGCCAAAGCTCAAAACTGCCTTGTCTTCCTCCACCCTGATGCCTGGGGGACACAGAGAGGAGAAATCCAGAATGGGCTGAGTTTAAATTTGAACTGACTGGTGGAGCACAGTGGTTCACATCTATAATCCCAGCACTTTGGGAGGCCGAGGCGGGCGGATCACCTGAGGCCAGGAGTTTGTGACCAGCCTGGCCAACATGGCGAAATCCTGTCTCTACTCAAAAAACAAAACAAAAAAATTAGCCAGACGTGGTGGCACGTGCCTGAAATTCCAGCTACACAGGAGGCTGAGGCAGGAGAATCACTTGAACCTTGGAGGCGGAGGATGCAGTGAGCTGAGATTGCACCACTGCACTCCAGCCTGAGTGACAGAGTGAGACTGTCAAAATAAAGAAAAAAGAAAAAATTTGAACTGACTGTTGATGCAGAACTTAGGTTCAAGGTAGGAGTAAGTTAAGTTCTAGAGAAAGAAAGTGGCTTATTTGCACATATGGTGTCCTGAAAATATCACACCCAGTAGGCCTCAGTGACTCACTGTCTTCATTGGTAAACAGCATCCCTCGGATGAGCTGTTACGAGTCTCAAATTCGGTTTTGGAGAATGTACTTTATAAACAAGGAAGGGCCATGGGAAACATCAGCTGTTTGACATTATCAGTAGCCAAAAAGATGAGATTTCTTTCTAATGAAAGTGTGTTGGTAGTTTTCTGAAGATGCCTGGGTTTGAGCTCCTCTGAGCTAGGGCTTTTCAAAGCCAGGTGAGGATCAGAATCACCTGTGAGCATTTTGAAATATGAACGCCGGACCGACGAGCCCAGGGACGCTGATGAAGCGCATCTAGGTTGAGTCTTATAAGTTGATTTTTTTCTACCTTGTCTCAGGTGAGTGCAGTGACCTGGATATTTCAGGAGCTGAGTGAGGCCCAGAGATGGCCACCTCTCAGGAGCGGGTGAGGTCTTGCATGCTACGGAAACTCATCACTGCTATCTGCCCAAGGCAAAGTTCAAATGTGCGTTTATCCCACTGGTCAGACTTGCTCAAAGATTCCCATAGAATAAAGCTTCCCCACTGTGCAGATGATAGGAACCCCCTGGGAGATTTGGGGGTCTGAGAATGCAGAACTTGGAGGGAAGCAATTCCAGGTTCAGAATTAGAAAGGCTTTCTTCCTACTTTGTTGGGGAGAGTGAGCTCCTTACTAATTGGGGCTGATGGTCAAATGGAGGTTGGACAATCACCCATCAGAGGGACTGAGGGAAGGGGTCCAAGCAGGACCAAGCATGGGTTAAGGAAGGTAGGTCCTTCGGCCCCTTTGAAGTCCAAGTTCTTAGGGCTCTAAAACCACAGCATCAATAGTAGATTTAGGAAATCTGGCTCTGGTGTAAGCTGTAAGATGGTGTTCACCCTCCTCATCTGGATTAAAAATACCTGGTGAGGACAGTGTTTCTGCTCAATGGGCATATTTAAAACAAGCGACTTGCCTTTTCTTTTTTCTTCCTTTCTTTCTTTCTTCCTTCCTTCCTTCCTTCCTTCCTTCCTTCCTTCCTTCCTTCCTTCTTCCTTCCTCCCTCCCTCCCTCCCTCCTTCTCTCTTCTCTCTCTTTCTCTCTTTCTTTTCTTTCTTTCTTTTTCTCTTTCTTTCTTTCTCTCTTTCTTTCTTTCTTTCTTTCTTTCTTTCTTTCTTTCTTTCTTTCTTTCTTTCTTTTTTTCTTTTGACAGGGTCCATGAACATGGATCACTGCAACCTCCAACTCCTAGGGTCAAGCCATCCTCCCACCTCAACCTCCTGAGTAGCTGGGACTGCTGGCACATTCAGCTAATTTTTTTTTTTTTAAATTTTATGTGGCTATAGGATCTTGCTATATTGCCCAGGCTGGTTTTGAACTCCTGGCCTCAAGCAATCCTCCTGCCTCAGCCTCCCAAAGTACTGGGATTACAGGTGTGGGCCACAGCATCTGACCTTTTGCTTTTGATTCTTTAACATGCAGTTGTAAGTTTGAATGATGGGAAACCTACCATGTGTTCCTGAGCTTCCTGTTGCTGTGACAGTGGTGACTTTTCTCCTGTCTTTCTAGAAACTGTAGACAAACACCAGAAATGAGGGAGAAACAGAGCTAGCGGGGGACATCAACAAGAGAGGACTTGCACATCTTCTCTAAGTTTGTTCAGGATCTGGGTTAGATCATCTGCACATTTTCTTATCACGATTCCTCCTTATTTTCTTTTTGAAATTGGCTTGTTTGCCTTTTTCTGATTAGTTTGTTTGAGTTTTTATTGTGCACTGTGCAGATTAGCCTGGTTACAAAGATTATTCTCTAGAACATAATTTGTGCGTTGACTTTGTTTACTGTGTATTTCATCAAACAAATGTTTTAAATTTATATTAAGACAGATATAACCTCCTTTTAATTTTTAAGAATCTGAGTTTCGATTCTTATTTAAAAAGACTATTTAATCCCTAGATTATATGAGTGTCTTCTGATTTTTGTCATAAGACTTCTTTGTTTTATCTGAGACTTTTATCTACTGGAAATTTATTGTTGTCTAGGTAATGGAATAAAAGTTTACAATTTTCTTTTATAAAGATAACCAATTTTGCCAGCATTATTTACTAAATGAACCATTTTTGCCGACATTAAATAAAACTGTATATTTGCCAGCTCTTAATTTTGCATATACTGGGATCAAATTCTAAATTTTTAATTGATTTCCATAAACCAATTTGTCTCTTCTTACATCCACAGCACTTTAACTTTACTACAATGGCTCTTGAGAAGATAACAATAATGCATAAATTAAGCCTCATTCACTTTATTCTTATATATTTTTATCACATTTTAGGCATATTCTTCCATATGAATTCAAGGATCATTTTAACTTCTTAGAAATCTAGTTATAATGGATACAATTTATAGATTAATTGTAGATGTTAATTTTAGATTGATGTATATAATATATCTTCTTGTCCAAAGATATGGTATACTTTTCTGTTTTACTCTTTTTATTACAGTTTAAAATTTGTGTTAGATATGTTACATGGTTTTCCTGTTAAATTTATTATTTAGTATTTTGCCATTTTTGTTGTCAGTGTATATGAAATTTTACTTAATTCTATTCCAAGTGCTTAGTACTAAGTAAAGGAGCTACTGATTTTTGTATATTTAGCTTATGTGTAGTTACCTGAAAAAAGTGTCTTATTATTTCTGGTAGTTTTTTTCTTAATAAAAAATCATGAGATTTTTAGATATGCTGTTATCAGTAAAAGATACGTACAGTTTTCAATGTTTTAACCGTTTGTCTGGCATTTTCTAGAACTGCATTATCTAACATGGTAGCCACAAGGCACATGTGGATATTTGAATTTCAATTAAATAAAATTAAAAATTCAATTCCTCACAGTAGCCACACTTCAAGTGCTCAGTACTTGCATATGGCTAGTAACTATCATATTGGGTAGCACAGAATCTGGAACATTGCCATCATTGCAGAAATTTTGTGTTTGTTTGTTTCTTTGTTGAGATGGAATCTCTTTCTGTCCCATAGGCTGGAGTGCAGTGGCGTGATCTCGGCTCACTGCAACCTCTGCCTCCCAGGTTCAAGTGATTCTTCTGCCTCAGCTTCCTGAGTAGCTGGGATTATAGGCATACACCACCACACCTGGCTAATTTTTGTATTTTTAGTAGAGACAGGGCTTCACCATGTTGGCCAGGCTGATATCAAACTCCTGACCTCAAGTGATTCCCCCGCCTCGGCCTCCCAAAGTGCTGGGATTACAGGCATGAGCCATCAGGCCTGGCCCATCACAGAAATTTTTACTGGACAGTGCTATGATAGAACATTCAAGAAAAATGTATGCTAACAATAGTTATGATCGATATTTCTGTATAATTCTTGATATTAATTGAAATGTTTTACTGTTTTGATATTTAAGGTAATTCAATAGTGGTCAAGGAAATACCACTTAGATGAATAATGATATTTTATATTCAAAAATTAAAATATGTATTATTGACTAATATTGACAGGTTTGAAGAAAAGAGATATTGTTACAGGTTGCTGATGAAAATGTGAAATGTTACAACCTTTTGGGAATGCAGTCTGGCAACATCATTTCAACATTTAAAAAACATATCTGCCATCCAAACCTCCTGTGAAATTACCCCATAGAATTGAAAGAGCAAATCCGTAAGGACAGACATACAGAGGTTTATTGTAGCACTGTTTGCACTGGCCTAAAACTGAAAACAGAGCAAATGCTTACCAACCAAAATGGCCAAAAAAAGAGGACTACAACTTCAGCATGGAATGGCAGGCAGCCAGGACAAAGAAGGAATTCCAGCTATCCTTGTTACTCTGAGGAGCTGCTGTAAGATCTTGCTGAGCAAGAAATTAAAATGCAGAAAGAATGGAAGATATTCCACGTCTGTAAATCAAATAATAGGAAATCTTCCAAAGAATACGTGTACATAAACACACATACACATACAAATAGAATTTTGGAGAATTTCATGTAGAGGTAGATATAGAATTATAGGAGTATGAAGAAATATGTGGGTTGTTGGAAAGGGTGAGGATGCAGCATGTGTGATATTATCCCATTTTTGCAAAGTCTACATATGCGTATGTTTCTATGAATAAAAAAATCTATAAATAAAAAGCTTATTTCAAGTGTTATTAATGGTTATTTCAAAGGTGTGAGACTTCAGAGGACTTTTACTTTTTTCTTTAAAATTTTATAGATTGTTGGTTCTATACAGAAGAAAAGTCAGGCAAGTAAAAAAAACAAAACAACCACAAACAAGACTTCTTTTATTGTAGAGCCCTCTGACCAAATGCTTAGCGTGATGCCTGGGCACATCACCGTGTGCAGAGAAGCAAAGAGAACAGAGGTTGAAAAGCATTGTTTTTTTGCCACCATTCCTTAAAATTACTTTACATTTCAAGGTTAGGTAAATATTTACTTTATTTCCTGATATTAAAAAAAATTACATTCATCCCATTATTTAATTCAGTTACTTTGGGTAAAGAAGGCTTTCTTTTAAAAAAATTAAGCTCATTTTTTTCTCTTTTCAGATGCATAAAAGAATCTCTTCATCATTTACCGTATAATTTTAAAGATATATTATTATTAAAAATGAAGAACAATATAACTTAGCAACCACCATTTTCTCCTTTCTTCAAACTGTGACTGTTGCCCACAACACAATAAATGTACACACCTATGTGCACACACACACATTTACACACACACGCATGCATACAACCCAGGTTGGAAATCACTACTCAAGGGTATATATGAAGTAAAAAAAATAGTTTTCCCTCATTATTTTATTTTTTATCAACTTTCTCTGGTATTATAAGCAATTAATTTTTCCGTGTAAATTTGAGAATCGTTTTGTCAAGTTTCATTTGTCTCCCACAAAGTTCCATTACAATTTGTTTAGAATCACGTAAGTCCAATACATTAATTTGGAAAGCATTTGTGATGTGGCTTGGATGTGTGTCCCTCCAAATCTCATGTTGAAATGTGACCTCCAATGTTGAAGTTGGAGCATGATGGGAGGAGTTGGGCACTGGGGGCGGATTCCTGATGGGTGGCTTCCTGCTCTCCCCGCCATGATGAGTGAGTTCTTGCTCTGTGTGTTCACATGAGAGATGGTTGTTTAAAGGAGCTGGCACCTACTCCTTGTTTCCTCTCTCACCATATGACACACCTGCTCCCCCTCCATCTTCCACCTTGAGTAAAAGCTTCCTGAGGTTTCACCAGAAGCTGAGCAGATGCTGGCATCATGCTTGTACAGCCTGCAGAACCATGGGCCAAACGAATCTCTTTTCTTTGTACATTACCCAGTCTCAGGTATTCCTTTATAGCAACATGAACTAAGTGCAAAAAATGAACTAGGATAATTAGCATCTCTGATTTTTTTTTTTAATCCAGAAAGACAGGTTTGAATTTTTCCCCAAAGAACTTTAAATTTTCTTTACATACTTCTTTTGAGACTCTTTTTAAAAATCCAGATTTCTGGCATATACTTTTTTTGTACAAAAAAGTCACCTTTTTGGATGAACAATTCTGTGGCTTTAGGCTAAGATATGCAATTTTGTAACCCCTAATGCAATTGAGATATGAATATTTACACTACTGCAAAAAGTGTCCTCATGCCACTTATAGTCAATTCTTCTCCTCACCACTATCCCTGGCTTTTTGTTTGTTCTCAGAATGTTCTATAAATGGACTCATCCAATGTGCAACCTTTTGCGTAACCAAAAATAATGATTATAAGATTCACAAGAATCATTCAATTTTATGAATTGAGTGATATTCCGTTATATGGATATAACACAATTTGTCCATTCACGTACTGATGGACGTTTCTGTTGTTTCTGTTTTGCAGTGGTGTGAATATTTGTATTTTCATCAGTACAAATAAAGCTTCTATAAACATGTGTGTACACATTTTTGAGTGGACATTTGCCTTCATTTTGATGGGAAATGTTAGGCATGTGTTTAATATGCTGGGTAAATATATTCAATAAAATATTCTGAGTTCAATACACTGGACATATGTGTAATTTGGTAAGAAACTGTTTTCCAAAGAGATTGTTTTATATTCCCACCAGCAACATATAAGTGTTCCAGTTATTCCCTAATATCTCCTACATTTGGCATTTCCAATTATTTTCCCCCATTAAAAACATTCTGGAAAAATATTCATAACATAACATTGACCATCTTAACAATTTTTAAGTGCATGATACAGTAGTATTAAGCACTTCATATGGTTGTGCAACCATCACCACTAATCATCTCTAGAACTCTTTTAATCTCTGAAGACTGAAATTCTGTACCCATGAAACAATGACTCTTTATTTCCACCTTCCCCAGGCCCCAGCCACTACCATTTTACCTTCTGTTTCTATGATTTTGACTATTCTGCCTTATGTAGTAGAATTATACAGTATTTTTCTTTTTGAGACTGGTTTATTTCACTTAGTATAACTCCCTCAAGTTTCATCCATGTTGTAGCATGTGTCAGATGTCCTTTTATAAAAGGCTGCATAATAAGTCATTGTATGCATAAACCACATTTTGCTTATTCATTCATTCATCAATGACTTTGGGTTGCTCATGTTTTAGCCATTGTGAACAATGTTGCTCACAACATGGGTGTGCGAAAATATCTCTTTAAGATGCTGCTCTCAAGTCTTTGGATTATATATTAAGAAATGGAATCATTGAATCATAATAGGGTAATTATGTAGTCTTTTGAAGAACTACCATACTGTTTTCCATATTGGCTAAACCGTTTTGCATTCCCAAGAACAGTGCACAAGAATTCCATTTTCTCTACATCTTCGTCAACATTTATTTTCTGTTTTATTAATGGTATCCCTCCTAACAGGTGTGAGTTGGTATCTTATTCTAGTTTGATTCACCTTTCCCTAATGATTAGTGATATTGAACATCTTTTCATGTACTTATTGGCCATTAGTATATCTTCATTGGTGAAATGTCTTTTCAATTCCTTTGCTTATTTTTGAATGAGGTTGGTTTTTTTCTGTTGAGTTTTAGGAGTTCTCTAATAGGAATACTAATCTCTTATCTGATATATAATTTGCAGATATTTTCTCCCATTCTGTGGGTTGCCTTTTAGGGGAGAAAACCTCAAACCGTTTCTTCCTCTGTTCTCCCCTATGACAATCAACACAGAAGACTTCTGTGAACAAACGTGTGGAGGTTTTTCTCCACACTCCAAGCAAGCAATCAATTCTGCTGTGGACACAGCTGAGTGTTCTCTAATTCAATTCCAATGCCATCTACCTGGAGACAGCACCAGATCCCACAGGCAGAGGGCTTGATCCCACAAGACTACCTCCATTTCAGATACGACTTGTAAGTCTGGACCTCTGAAACTTTTGACTGATGGTGTTCAAGTTGAGGCTCCCATGACGTCCTCTTTGGGCTTAATTAATTGTCTAGAGTGGCTCACAGAATTCAGGGAAACACTTACCTATTTTTTGTAAAAAATAATGCAAAGTATGGAGATGAAAAGATGCATAAAGCAAGACATAGGGGAAGGGGTACAGAGATTCTATGCCCTCCCTGATCATGCCACCTTCCAGAAGCCTCCAGGTGTTCCACTACCTGGAAGCTCCTTGGTCTCTGTCCTTTTGGGTTTCTCTGGAGGCTTCACTGCACAGGCATTGATTAAACCACTGACCATTGGCCACTGTGACCAACTCAAACCTTCAGCACCTCTCCCCTCCCTGGAGAATGAGGGTGGGGCTGAAAGTCCTAATCTTTGAATCCCACCTTTGGTCCTTCCAGTGACCAGACCCCAACCTGAAGCTACCTAGGGGCCCCCAGCCACCAGCCAATCATTAGCATACAAAAAGACATCACTTTTGAGGTGCTGAGGTTATTAGAATTTGTATATCAGGAAACTGTGTCAAAGACCAAATATACATCTTACAATGCCATATCTATCTTTACTCTGTTGATAGTGTCTTGTCATGCACAAAATGCTTTAGTTTTCATGAAGTCTAGTTTGGTACTTTTTTTGTTGCCTATGCTTGCAGTTTTAGTCTTAATAATTTTTGCCAACTGATATATCATCGTGGTTTTAATTTGCATTTCTCTATTGACTAATGATGTTGAGCTTTTTCTCTGTGCTTTTTGGCCATGCATATATCTTCTTTGGGAAGTATCTGTTCCAATCTTTTGCCTATATTTCTTTTGGATTGTTTGTCTTCCTATCATTGAGATCTAAGAGCTCTTTATATATTCTGGATACAAGTAATTTGTTTAAAATTTTTTAAGAGACAAAATCTTGCTATGTTGCCCAGCCTGGTCTCAAACACCTGGCCTCAAGCCATCTTCCTGCCTTGGTCTTCCAAAGTGCTGGTATTACAGGTATGAGCCACCATGCCTGACCACAAATCTTATTGTATATTAGTCCAATATTTTATATTGGAAATGTTATCTCCTTGCCTGTGGCTTGCTTTTTTGTTTTTTAAATTACATATTTTGAAGAGCAAAAGTATTTAATTTTGATGAAATCATTTTATCAATATTTTCTCTCTCTCTTTTTTTTTTTTTTGTAGAGATGGTGTCTCACTATGTTTCCTAGGACTGAAATGATCCTTCTACCTTGGCCTTCAAACGTGCTGAGATTATAGGTGCTAGCCACCATGCCAGGCCCCAGTATTTTCTTTTGATTTGTACATTTTGTATCTTAGAATTATTTGCCTAACCCAAGGTCACAGTGGTTTTTACTTATTTTTTTTTCTAGAAGTTTTAAAATTTTAGCTCCTACACTTAGGTATATAATTCACTTCAAGTTCTTTTAGGGTTGTGATTTTTTCCCCCATATACATATACAATTGTTTCATCATCTTTTGTTGAGAGATTATTCTTTCCCCATAAATCACGTTGGTTCCTTTGTCAAGAATCAACTGATCACATATGTATGGGCCTGCTAAATATGGACATTCTTTTCTGTTTTATTGATTTATGTAGCTATTCCTATACCCCTGCCACACCATGATTACTGTTACTCTGTATTAAGCCTTGAAATAAGGTATTCTTACACTTACAAACTTGTTCTTTATAAAATCGTTCTGGTTATTCTAGGGCCTTCGCCTTTACAAGTAAATTTTAGAATCACCTTGTCAATTTACATTAATTTAAAAAGCTTGCTAGAATTTTAATTGAGTTTGTTTTGAACTTGTAACTCAATTGGGGAAGAACTAACAAGTTAAAAATAATAAGTCCATAAAGATGGTATATATTTTTTGTCAGGTCTTTTTAAGCAAAGTTTTGTAATTTCTGTTTATTAGTCTTACACTTATTTTGTTACATTTGTCTTTATATGTATTTGATATTGTTAGCATAACAGGTGGTATTGTAAAATTTTAATTTCTAATTATTTGTTGCTACCATATATACACACAGTTGATATTTTGTTTATTGATATATTCTGTGACATTGTTAAACTCACTTATTTCCTCTAGTAGCTTCTTTGTATATTCCTTAGATTTTCTATCTAGAAAATTACATTATCTGCAAATAAAGACAATTTTATTTCTTAATTTCTAATATATATGTTAAAAGAAACCACACCTTTACCAAAATTTGGCAGAAGGTGATTGTTAAAAGCGGAATAACCGATTAAGTTCTTAAATGATTTGTGACCTCGGCTTGGGGGACTTGCTGAAAGAGTGTAATTTCCACCTCTCCCTCTTCCCCTTTCACAAAATTAGTCTGTGTCTATTAAGAATAGAAGCAGTGGGTCAGCTGAAGAAGCTGGATTTGGGACGTTATTTGGTAAATTCAAACTGCATAGACACATTGAGAGTATTCAGACTAAAATAGATTCATATATTTAAAAATGTTTTAAAATTATCTGCATACATATTCCAGCAGAATTCTGCTTCCAATATACCTGGCTGAGTAATCTTTCAGACTGATGCAGCCAATTCTGTCCTGTGCGTTTGCTCTGCTCATAGAACTTCAAAGGTTACTTCTGCAGAGAATAGATACATATCATTAGGATTCTTTTTATCACAGAAAACATACTCTGACCAGCATAAAGAGATAGACAAAAAATTTTTGTAAGTTATTATATTTTCTTACATAACTGATACATCCAGGGCTCTATCTTCAGGCATGGCTGGATCCAGGAACCTATCTCTCTCTGATACTTGGCTTTGTTCATGAGTGGCCTCTGCAAGTTGACCTCCAGCAGCTCCAAACTTGTCTTCCATAAGCTCAGCAACTCCATGGAAAAGCAGCTTATCCTTTTCATTCATTTGTAATGGAAGTTCTTGGCTTGAGTCCCACTGGCCCTGCTGGGATCAATGTGCTCATCCCTGAACCCATAACCTGTGGCTTTGAGTCAGGGAGGTAGGGTTAGCCTCACCCAAACCACAGGGATAATCTAAGGGTTATTACCAAACACAGGGAAAAAGATGCTGAGCAGACATGAACATGCTGTCCACTAGAGCATGTCAATGTTCTGCAGTGACCTCGGGCAGGTATAGAGCCGTACCTTGACATTGTTGTCGCTGGATACACCATTAACCTGCTTGCTTGGATGTCTGACTTAGTCTGCAAAGCAGCTTTACAGAAGTTTGTAACCTCTCTTCTTCTTTAATTGCTTGAATTCATGAGATAATTTCCCATACACAGCCTCTTCATCTGACCTACTGTCTTTACTCTCAGTAGATGCAAACTCCGTTTTATGGAGGACAAAGAGGAAGGAAGTGGGGAGAACTGCTATTTTTAGTAAGTCCCAAGGTCCAGGTCGTAACTGACCTTAGAAGTTGACTGTGCCCCTGCACAATCAGACAGGACTACTGTGCTCCTCTGAACTCATATCTTCAGCTTTCCCCACCTTTGAGTTTTGTGGGTTTGCTCATACAGTCTCCTTTGGGCAAATGCTCTTCCCTCCATTTCTTTCTATTAAATCCACAATCAACATTCAAGCTCCCACCAAGATCCACCCCTGCATGAAACCCCTCTGACTCAACCCTCTCCAATATGGAATTAACCTGTCTCTCTCCAGTGCCCTCAATAGCAGCATTGTACACGATTTTTTTTTTTTCTGGAATTAGGATCTGGAGTTTGTGTATCTTACTAGCCTATAAGTGGTGCCTTGTCTTCCTCTATGGTTCTACTGGGCCGAGCACAGCGTTTGGTAAAAAGTAAGTGCTCCTCTAGTGATTGCTGTGTGGAATCCATGACCCCCTGCTCCTCCCCACATCACCCAGCTCTTCCCTGCATGGGCCATGCCATGTTACCAAGTGGAGATAAGGAGCAGAGGCTACCAAGAAGCCAGGTTGGCTCCCAGGCAGCAGGCCAACACATGGGCAGGAACTAGGCGTGTCGCAATAGCCCAAGGGTGGAATTAGCCCAGATGTCCACCAGTGGATGCCTGAATAAGCAAAATGTGCTGTAGACATACAGTGACATACAATTCAGTTTTAAAGAGGAAGGACATCCTGGCAAAAGCATGGATGACTCTTGAAGACATGAAGTGAAACAAGCCAGATACAAGAGAATAAATGCTGTATGATTCCACTTATGGGATGTCCCTAGAGTTGTAGCAAAAAAGACTGAATGTGGAGTCGGGGGAAGAATAAATAGCCAATAAAGAGACAATTTCACAATATGCATCAATGGCTTATAGCTTTGATTTAATGACTTTACTTTTACAAATAAAACTATTTTTGAAATGTGCTAAATTGCATTATAGGAATGACATCATAAAATATGGGCAAGATTTACTCACAGAGGTTCCTACAACATCATAAAACCATAATGAGCACAAAAAACTTCTAAGTGTCCAGCAATAGCTGGAGAAGGGTGAATCAATATCCTTCCACTCTGGAATATTTTGCAGGCATCATACATGTTTATAATGAGACTTGACAGATGTGGGAAATTGTGTGACATTATGTTAAACAGAATGAGAAAAATATTTGCAATGCCTGGCAGAGAAGGAGTTAATATGCATCACATGCAAAGAGTATCTACAAATTAAAAGAAGAAAAAGACATGTAACTCAATTGCAAACATTTCAAAAATTATCAGTAGGCAATTCACAAGAAAAGAAAATCCAAATGGGTAGATAAACTTTTGAGAATATACTCAACCTTTGTGAATGGGCAAGTACAAATTACAGTAAAGCTGAAATACCATGTGTTACCATCAAGTTGACAAAAATGTATGAATGATAATATTAACTGCTGACAAAGATGCCAGGATACAGGCACTTCATATATTGCCAGTGGGATGGTAACTTGCTTCAGTCTTTTGGGAATGTAATCTTAGAGTATCTATTAAAATTAAAGTACACATGTCGTTTGACCATCAATTCTACTTTGTGGCTGTAACTTATGGAAATAAAAGCATTGCTTTTAAAGAAAGGTGGAAGAAGAAATCTTCTGAATGTTCATAAGCAGAGGAATGATTGTATACATTGAGTGTGTCAGGACTAAAGAATACTATGCAGTGGTAGGGGGAGAGAGAGAGAGAGAGAGAGAGAGAGAGAGAGAGGCTTTGTATCTGTCTTTTCCAAAGGGATGCCCATGATAATTCACTAAGAGAGGAAAATAAGCTATAGAGAAATGAAAATGTATGATATACACGAGAGTGAAAGCCTATTTTTGTTGTATCTTTGTTCTTTGAAACTTTTTTCTTGTTTCCTTTGCTTTTCTATTTAACTTTTGTTATACGTTTCCTTCTTCCCTCCCTCCTGCCCTTCATTCTGTCTTCCTGTTTGCCTTCCATTCTTCCTTCTTTTCTTCTTTTCTTCCTCATTCCATTTCTCCTAACTTTTTTATCTTCCTTTTTCTTTCTTTTCTTCTTTCATTACTTTATTTCATTTTTTCTTCTCCCTCCCTCTCCGTCCTCCCTCTCCTCCCTCCCTCCCTCCCTCCTTCCTTCCTTCCTTCCTCCCTCCCTTCCTTCCTTCCTTCCTTCCTTCCTTCCTTCCTTCCTTCCTTCCTTCCTTCCCTCTCCAACATCCATTATGCTCATATATCACTTATGGACATAAATACGATAATGGAAGGGGATAGTACATGCTGATAACACTGTTTTTCAACACCGGTTGTAGAAAACGCAGACAGATATTATAATTTTGGAAGAGGATTTAATATAAAAGAGATTCTAGGACACGATTATGTTCTGAACTCTGTTGCTTTTTTTTAGTACAGGTAAAAGAAGATCAAATATAAAAGCACCAAAAGTTTAAGAGTTCTCTGTTGATGAGCAGAGAGGTACAGTGATTTGCTTCTTTATACCATTCTGTGCTTACCAAATTTGAATTAAAAAGCATTAATTCCATTTTTTTCTAAGAGTATTTATGAAGTCATCGTGTCCATCCTCTTTCCTTCAAGGGTTTTACCTTTCTGGAGGTGTCTCCAGGGATGGAAATTCACGCCAAGTTCCCCATGCAGCTCAGAGAGGACACCGCTGTCCTTCCACTTGTGACCTGTGTGGCTTCTGAGACCTGAGCCATGCCCAGGGAGGAAGGGCACTGGCTCTGTATCACAGCAGAGCAGGGAAGAATCCCAGGTTGCAGAGGGCACGTGACAGTGTCTTACCTACAGTAAGGGGCCCTTGTGGATGTCACTGACTTCAGACGACACAGGCAATCACTGTGTGGTGTCATGGACTCATCTGTCCACCGTAGCAGGTGGCCGCACAGCTTTTGGTCATAGAAAGGAGAAGGGGCCCCTTCCCCATGCAGGAAAAGCGTGGCAGGGAGCTGCAGGAAGGGCTGCCTGGGGGAACCTCTGATGCTGTGTGGGTTTGGGCTGGAGCCTGCGAGGCCTGAGCGCTGGGCCAGTGGCTTCTGGAGAAGCTCCGCTTTGGGGCCCTTCTGTGCTGGGCTTGGATGAATAACTCTTCCACCCTGGCAATAAAGTGGGGAAGGAGACAGTAAATAAGCAACGGGCAAAATTAAAACCAGTAATGAGCCGTATGAATATTGTGGTGAGATAATACTGGAGACACATTTATTTGGGAGCATTGCATGTTCTGGGAAAACATAATGGCATTGTGGCTAGGCAGCCTCATTTTCCTCCTCCGAGTTTCCGCTTATTAGCCCTGGAGGCTGGCAGCACCCGCACCTGTGCCCAGATGCTTTTAAAACCTTGGCAGGAAGAGGCAGGCCCATTACAGAGGGAGGACAGAGCTCCAAGGGCGGTCTCCTCAGTGGGGAGGGGCTGCAATGGCCCAGGGAAGCCCCTCCACTCATCCTGACCTACCAGACACGGAGAGCAGCCAAGGCCAAGTCCATCAGGAAGGCTGCCAAGGTCAAGGGCATTGTTGCACCCACATAGGGGGACCCTTGTCTTGAACCCTCCCCCGACCCTGCACGCGTGGGTGCGTAATGAGTCCACACTGAGGAACGGGCTAGAACTTGCTTGAATCTGCTGTACCATCTCTGGGCTTTGGTTTGGGTCAGAGGTTTGACTTGCAATTGCTTCTTCAACAAGGCTCTAGAAAATGCCTTTCGGGTCCCAATGCCCCAAGGCAGGACAAGAAGAAATGTGCAAAGCTGTAACTGGACCTGTTACAACTTTGTGTTCTTTTTCGTCTTGCTGTGGGGCACTGGGACCTGAAGCCAAAGCTGAAGGGTCTTGGAGGAAACCCAGTAAGGATGAGAAGCTTTCTAGAGGTTTTGGACTCTCAGGAGATGGCTTTAGGAGAAGGAGTCCTTGTGGCCCACCTAGCCTTCAGGAAGAATTTTCAGGGAGTCAGGGAGCAAGGTTATATGAAAATGTGTCCTGTACCCCAAAAGAGGGATTCCAGACCTCCTCGGTTACGTTATGAAGAGGGAAGTGCACTCAGGGCACAGCACTCAGAGGCTGGCAGAGCAGTTTATTGAGATTGAGGATTGCATTCCCCTGAGGCTCGTGCCTGTCATCCAGCCCTTTGGGAGGCTGCAGTGGGTGGATCACCTGAGGTCAGGAGTTCAAGACCAGCCTGGCCAACATGGTGAAACCCCATCTCTACTAAAAATACAAAAATTAGCTGGGTGTGGTGGTGCACGCCTGTAATCCCAGCTACTTGGGAGGCTGAAGCATAGTGATCACTTGAACCCAGGAGGCAGAGGTTGCAGTGAGCAAGATTAAGCCACTGCATTCCAGCTTGGGTAACAGAGTGAGACTCCATCTTAAAAAAAAAAAAAAAAAGCAAATTTTGCATTCTCAGGTTGGCTGCTCCTCTCCACTGTGTGGGGTTAAAGATCTTGGCTCTGGTGGGGTGAGATTCGGGGACTCTGCATGTTTCTTTTTGTTTGTTTTGTGGCTTTGCTACTGTGGACAGGAAGGCAGGGTACTTTCACGTCTGTTCATTGTTTCTGAAGTTACTGTAAGAAAAATAATTTTCTGCTGGAAATTTCCAGCTAGATTCTTTTGAAACTGGGTCATGGGGTTTGAGCCCGATCAGCTTGTAGAAATGCTACATAGTTGCATTTCTTTAATGCATAGATATTTATGAATTAAAATATACATGGTTGTCAGAAAAGGGAGTAATTTAAATAGTACAATGGGTTCTTCTTTTCTTTTCTTTTTTTAATGACAGGCTCTTGCTCTGTCGCCCAGGCTGGAGTGTAGTGATGTGATCTGAGTTCACTGCAATCTCTGCCTCCCAAGCTCAAGCCATCCTCCCACTTCAGCCTCCCAAGTAGCTGAGACTGGGAACACATCACCATGCCTGGCCAATAATTTGTATTTTTGGTAGAGATGGGGTTTTGCCACGTTGCTCAGGCTGATCTTGAACTCCTGGACTCAAGCGATCAGCTACATTAGCCTCCCAAAATGCTGGGATTACAGGCATGAGCCACCGTGCCTGGCCTCAGCAGGATTTTGACCATGCACAAAGTCCAGATCCTCACTCTATGTGTGATGGAATTCCACTGTACCTAGGAAGGTCTAGAACTCCTCTGGGCCATTGTTTCCATTGGAAGAAGGGGGGAAGTACAAAGCCCCAAGAGTAGAGGGTGTTTGTGCAGGATCAGGGGACAGAGCCCAGGGTGAATTCCACTTTGTCTTCATAGTCTATGGACTCCACCATTTGTGTCCTCTGACAACCTCCCCCACTGCACATTGAATTCTCAGCAGTTGAGGACCATGCTGTTGTCTTTCTGCAGTCCCAAATGATGCAGCCCAGAGCTGAGCTGAGCATATGGCAGCTGTCTGTAAACAGCTGATATCTCTGCCCGAGCCACACCCTTCCCAGAGGTCCAGTTCCTTAAGCTAACTTCTGTCCGAGCACACTATGTGTGCATAGGTATCTGTGCACTTGCAAATGATTTAGATGTGTTGGCATCCACCCATTTCCCCCACAGGGCCAGTGTGATGGGTAGGTCTGCTGATGCCTCCAGGACAGTGGCCCACAGTAGGGACACTTTACATGTTCTGCAGGCAGTGTCCTGTGGGTCTGGGTCATGAGAGAGAATATCTGGTCTGTTGGCTGGAAGCTGAACTGATTATGGACATCAAGAGGGAATTGGCTCTTTTAAGACAAATGCTTCCAGATGCCAGGATCACTGGGTCTGCACTGCTCCCCAGATGGGTCTGCACTGCTCCCCAGATGGGTCTGGGTAGGAGCCAGAAAAGTACAGTGGTTGATAAATTCAGAAAGCTGGTTCATCATGAAGTAGCTAGCTTTTGCAGATTCTGGAAGGTCAGATTTACCCGGGGGTGGTTTAACAGCCCAGGAAGTGTGCCAGGACCTCAGAAAACTGGGGAAGTTCACCTTCTCTCCACTGTCAGTCAGTCCAGCTTGGGGCAGTCCGGTGTTCTTACTGCCAACAGGAACTTGCTCCCAGATATAGCCCAGGCCTGTGGGGCTTGCACAGCTCTGACAGAACCAGGTTTTCCATGGAGATTACAATTGATGACCTGTTTCCTGGTGGCTGGGAAGCATTCATGAGTAGCGACTGTGTTGACACATCTGTTTCCAGATCCAGCTGGGACCATTTGAGGTAAATGAAAAGCAGGGAAACTGCATAGAATTGAACCTCTGGGAACCTAAAGAAGACTTTTTGCTTGGAGGGTGATTTGGAATGCTTAAATATTTTAAGGCTTCAGACAGATGATCTCGTATTCTGGGGTGCTCTTCTCATGTCACTATGTTGGAAGGATCAGGGCTATAAACCAATGCCAGCCACACGTGAGCCTGTATACCCTGTGCGGAACCTGAAAGATGTCTGTTCTGGAGTGATGATTCATCCGGGCTGCCCTCTTCTCTCAGGTGGATGACCGAAGTAGTCTCCTAAGTGGTTTCCTGGCTTCTTTCTTGCCCCCATAGAGTTCTTTGTCCACACAGCAACCAGAGTGGTGTTGAAGTACAGAAATTAGATGCCATCAGTGTCCTCGCTTGAACCTCTCCAATACCCTTCCATTGAGATTAGTCCGAATTCCTTACCACCTATAAGATCTAAGTGAAGTCCTCCCACTTTTCTGACATTATCTATTGCCCCCTGCAGTCACACTGGACTCCTTGTTCCTCCAACAGGCTGACAGCTAAATGCAAGAAGGTGACAGCCATGGGTAAACTTGGGGAAGAGCATTTCAGGCACAGAGAGGGGCAAGTGCAAATGCCCTGGGGCAGGAAGCCCTTTGATCTGCTGGAGGAACAAGGAGTGCAGTGTGGCTGCAGGGGGCAGTAGATAAGGTCAGAATAGTGAGTAGGACTTCACTTAGATTTTATAGGTGGTAAGGAATTTGCAGCTTAGCCAAAGTCAGCTCTGCATAAAAATACAATGGGCAGATAAATCGTTGGATGGACAGGCAGATGAATGGAAGGATGGACAGGCAGATGGATTGACAGATGAATGAGTGGATGGATGGATAGGTAGATGGATGGACAAGAAGATGGACTGATAGAAAGATGAATGGGTGAATGGATGGATGAACAGACAGGCAGATGAAGGGACAGACAGATGAATGGATGGATGGATGGATGGATGGATGGATGGACGGATGGATGGATGGATGCACAGATGGATGGATGAACAGACATGCAGATGTGTAGACAGATGAACTGATGGATGAATGGATGGGTGGATGGATGGATGGATAAATGGATAAATGCATTGGAAGGTGGACCTGTGCCACCCAGAAGGTGGCGGTCACTGCAACAGGACTTCTTGAGGGTCAACTAAATTGGCAAAAGATTAGGCCAGAACCATTGTCTTATTCATGCTTCTCTAGGTCAGGCAATTCTTATTATTTCTTCAAATGTAGCCCATATAAAGGACTAGCTGTTAGAAATCAATGAGTAATTTTCCTAGGATTTCTTTTCTCTCTTTTTATTCGGGCAAGAAGCCCACTAGCCCACTAAACATGAATTCTGGATGAGCAAACTTTGATAATGAATTTATCTTCCCAATTTAATATTGTAATAGTGGTGACCGATTATTTTTTTACTAGATCATCTGTTGCTGACTAGAACACTAATTTAAATAAAATGTTTTGTGATACAACTAAAAAACTGTATTCCATGAGAATGAGTTCTTCATAAAAATAGTGTATCTCATGACAAGATGACACTGGAGGTTAAATAAAATCTAAGCGTGCTTGTAAATTATTTACTTTAGCAAATACCAAGCAAGACACAGAATTGCACATAACAATACTAATTATTGTGGAACATACTTTTGTAAAAATAATATTTATTTTTCTTTAATAATAAACATAAAAAATTCTGTCAGGGATGTTTAGGAATGCATAAAAGAGACCATTATAATCAACCCTAATTCCACCATTCTGAGATGTCTATTCTAGCTGAATTTCCTTTCTGTCATTTTTGGTCAACATACATGTAAACATATCTATATGCTTACATGGTTTTAATTATTCTCCACATACATATTTTCTTGCTTTTTTCATGTAAAATTACATCCTAGGTATTTTTACAGGTGATTTAAGAACTTTGCACACACATCCACAATATTTCATTGTGTAGATTAGCATTGTCCAACAGAAATATAATGAGAGCCACATATGGAATTTTTAATTTTTTGGGAGTTGTAATAAATAAGTAAAAAAAAAATCAGGTAAAATGACTTTTTGTGAAAATCAATGTGAACTCACGTATTTTATGTACTCCCATAAGTATAAAAATATTTGCCATTTCAACAAGTAGTGATTATAAAAGTTATTTAGATCTTTCACACTTTTTCAGCTAAGTCTTTGAAATCCATGTGTGTTTTATGTCCCAATTCAGATCAGCCCCATTCCAGGTGTTCAGTAGACACCAGTAGTCAATGACTACCACATTTAATAGCAAGCTCTCGTCCACTGAAAACCAGTACTGTGGCAGCCTATGTATAGTGGAAGCAATTCTGCGCTAATTCCCATATTCCCACTTAAAAGGCTATCTTCCAAGAATAAAAGCAGCCTGAAATTAGAGTTCCAGTTATCTTCTATCAGGTCTCAAGGTGATTAATTCAGTTTGATAGTTACAAGATACAGCCTCCGTTCCTCAAAATGCTAAATGAAGTGGAAAGAAGTTGAAAACAATGTTTTTCAAATTACGCATTTGATACCATTTTGCCTCTTTTCAAAGGTGATTTCCTGGGCTCTAATAGAAGCTGATGTCTCCTGGTATATTAAGATCATATTCAATACAAGGCAAATGAATTAAATTAAGTTGGATAGTATTGATTGCTATCAGTCCTGCTTCAGCCCTGTCTGAGTCCGACTGCTCTCTTCGTTGGAGTCCTGGGTCTGCATGGAAGCTCGCTGATATTTGGGGGCCCTCCAGCCTCCCTTCCTCCTATGGGAACAAAGTGTTTATTGTCTGGTACACTTGTTACACCTGGAAGCCCACCTGGGGCTGTCCTTTTGCAGACTCAGTTTTAAACTTTAACCCTGGACCTAAGGAATTTGAGGGAATCCAATGGATACAACCGATCCCCAAGTGAGGTCCTGCTTTAGTAAGCACCCAGATGGTGTGCATGAACAAGACCTCATGAAGGAGGGAAGAAGGGGGAGAGATAGGGTCATCCCCATCCCCAAGGACCTTCCTCCCTCATTGTGTGGTCCAGGCCAGCAGCTCATAGGGTCAGGAGAGGCACCCCAGAGCCCACCTGAGCTAATGCAAGCCTGGTGCCTTAAGTCCAACAGGGGTGCATTCAAAAGCTTTCTGGATGTCTCCCGTGTGTCAAGTGCTGGTCTTGTGGGGCACAAGAATGACTCAGATGGTGTATTTGTCTCCCTCCCATGGAGGGAGATGAATAAGCTGACCCTAGACTACAACATATCTCTGTGATAAGAGAAAAGCCTGGAATGCTATGAGCAGAGCATATGTTGGTCACGTCACTCAGCCCATACCCTGGGGAAGCCCTCTGGGATGGCTTCCTGGAGGACAGGACTGGCTAGCAGTATGACCGTAGGCAGCCTCCTCCTCCTCCTCCCTGTGGTTCGTGAAGCAAAATAAAAGTACCTGCCTTATTGGACTGTCATGGGGATAAAACGGTATAATCCCTGTAGAATACTTAGCATGCAATCAGTCACTAAGTATTGGCTGCTGTTACTGTTATTACTGTTATTTTCTTGGAAGGTAGGGAGCTAGGCAGGGTAGACATGGAGCATAGACTGCAGGCAATGGGGAGGGATACATCCAGATTTGCAGTTTTAGACAATTGCTCTGGTGGTGTGGCTACAGAACCACCTTGCAGGAGGGGCTTTGGGCTGGAAGTGGCACTTAGGGGACTGGGTTTAGAGCTGTATTTGCATAACAAGGGCATTGCTTTATTAGACTGTGAGTTATGATCAATAAAAACCAGCAATTTAGAAGATGTGCTCATTCTCATGTAACATCGTATTTGTTCCTTCTTTTCATCGTCATCATCATCATCATCGCCATCATCTGAGGTAGGATGTGTCTTGGAAAGATCAGGGTGTGGGGGAGTTGGGTTCTCCCACTGTTCTGCCCACTGGAGGGTGGAGGGAGCGTTGGCATGGCAGGTGAGTAGCAAGGGAGTTAGAAGCAAAGCTCCAGTGTTGATACCAAGTGGCCTCAACTCCTGCCCTCCCGAGGTCCCGGCAGCTCTTCCCCAATAGCGGCTCCGTATTTATACAGCCTCCTCCTTTTCCTTTATCTCAGTCATCAAAAGTTTAAGGAGATTTAAAAACCACTGGGGCTTTATACATAAAATACAACCTAGGGTCACTGATGGAATTCATGCACAGGTTCCTCCGAGGCAGGGCCGGAGCCCACCCCTCCAGGGTGTCTGGGCTGTCACTCTCCCCATCCGTCTTCCTGATTGTAAAAATTAAACACATGCACAGGAGGGCTTGGGAGGCAGAGTTATAGGGGATATAAAGTGCCTGGCAGCATATAAACTTGGCCATCCTGCAGTGGAGCACCCAATCACAGGGGTGCTGACGGGGCGGGGGTCAGGAGGATCAGGGAATCCAGGTAGCAACAGACAAACTGCAGAGGGGAGAGGAAATAGAGGGGTCTGCTGGCTGGGGCAGGGGACTGCTACTGACCCAGTGTTTCTGGGAGTTGGGCTGACTCTCTGAGGCCTCCTCAGCCCTCCTTTCAGCCATGGCAAAGTGCCGCTTTTTGCAGGGATGGCAAGAAGGAAGCAGACGGTCACAGCTGCAGGAGCAGATCCTGAAATAGATGAGGGGTGATGAGGATGAGGCAGGAGAAATGGGCACACCCAGATTCCCCTTGCATGAGTGCCCGTGGCATCCCTGCCATTGCTTTGGTAAGCACAGCTCTGTAGGTTTCAGATAAGATGGGGGAAATCGCTAACCTGCTGTTGGTGAAATCAACAGCTGTAGATATGCTTAGATGGGACGATTGTGGCTGTGGGGCCAGAAGTCTGAGCTCTACAGAAAGAACGTGGTGACCACTGCAGCTCCATTACACAGCAGGATCTGAGGTCCCTGGGGCTTCAGGGATGCCCAGACGGTCAGGGTCATCTGATGGGATGCCTATGCCTGCTATGCCTGGGGGTCTGGCCTTGTGCAAGGGCTTGAAGCATTGTCTGTCTTCTATGTGCCGGCTCCTCGCTGTCCTGAGAGATTCACCTGGGGTTCTTATGGCCAGGACACCTGGAGAGTGTGAGGGACAGAATCCCTTAGTGCCTCTGTGGCCCGAGGCTGTGGGTGAGGCCCCCTTGGTCAGTGTGTGTGTGTGTGTGTGTGTGTGTGTGCACCTGTGTGTGTGTGAGAGAGAGAGAGAGAGAGAGAGAGACTGACAGACACAGTGAGAGAGAGAGACATGGAGAGACAAAGAAACAGAGACAGACAGAGAGACAGACACAGAGAGACAGACAAACAGACACAGTGAAACAGAGAGACAAAGAAACAGAGAGAGAGAGGGACAGAGACAGCCATACATACAGAGATGGACACAGTGAGACAGCGAGGCGCACACAGAGAGAGACAAGAAACAGAGAGACAGAGAAAAGTTCAGAGACAGAAACACGGAAAGACACAGACAAACAGAGAAAGAGACAGGAAGACAGAGACAGACAGACACAAAGAGAGAGACAGGGGGAGAGGCAGAGAGAAGTGAGGAGAGAGAACATGAGGCACAGGGCAGGAGCTGCAGGCGCTGTGGGGGCCAGCCCTCCTTTATCCACCTCCTCCTTCTTCGGCTGTTTCTAGAGCACCTGCCAGGTCCTCAGATGAGGCACACCAGTCCCAGGCCCAGCTGCCCCAAGCTCACGGATGGACATCAACCAAGCACATGAATATTATTTAATTTCACTTGAGGCAGGCGGCTTGTTCTGTGCGATACTTCAAATGCACACCAGCCTCCACCTGTGCTTTCTTTGCTCTGAAACTTTTCTGTGCATCTTTCAAGGAGGCATGTAGAGTCCATCCCATGAAAGCCAAGGTTGGGGGAAGCATGTGGTGTCTCTACCTATTTGTTTGTTTTAGGGATTCGAACCTGACCCTGACGGGTGTTCCCAAGAGGCTAAGAAGCTAATGCCATTGGGCACCTCTGAGCTCCAGCAGAGTTACTTCCACGAGGAAGGTGTGGCTCTTTTTTGTCAGATACTTATTTTGAAGTGTGAAAGGGTGATGTTCATATGGAAACACACTCTGATTATAAGAACCCAGCTAAACAAACAGAGCCCCCCATGTAACTAGCACCAGGACTTAGGGTTAGAACATGAAGAAACCTCTCACGCCTACATAGCCTTCATCCCTCAGCATCTTCTGCTGAGGGCGGAAGAGAGATGTCCCAGCTCCCAAAGAGAGAGAATTCACCCATCCTCCTCCTTTTTGTACCATCTGATCTACCCTTTAAATCCAATCTATGGATTGGACAATGCTAGCCCACATGGGCAAGGGCGGACCTTCTCTAGTTGGTCTGCCGATTTAAATGTTAATCTTTTCCACAAAGACCCTCCCATGTATACCCAGAAGTGATATTTTACCACCTATCTGGGTGTTCCTTAACCCGGTCAAGTTGACACCTAAAATCAACCATCACAGAAACGAAGGCAGAAAAATTAAACACAATAGATCAAAGCCAAGTAGCTGTTGGATGGCAGGATCACCTTTGAGACTAGACTTTCCCACCTACACTTTACTACTTCTCTGTGCTGACCCAAGATCGGGGGGAGGGTTTTTCCCTAAGATGACACTTATATATTTTTCTGTTTTTATTTTCTGCCTTGACGACAAACAATTGCAATGTTTATGCTGCCCCAGGTCAAATGGTTCCAGATGTGTGTATTCATTGATTCTGTAGCTGATTTCATGTATTCTCATGTTTCATTTTCTATTATGTTTCTGAATCGTACAAGTCATTACTGGGGTTCCTTTTTTTTTTTTTTTTTTTTTTTTTTGCTTTTGTGGCCTCAGGCTGTGATAGTGGAACATGGATGTAATCTAATATAGCAAAGTGAGGTGCCTACTTCTATCCGTGTACCCTCCCTTCCCTACTCTCCATTACGCTTGGGATGGCCATTCATACTTTAGTATAAAGTAGAAGACAAGAAAATAAGTCTAGGCCTGTGATTGGTGAAAGCCCAGTGTATATGGAAGTAGGTGTGGGGGTAAGGGTGGGGGTACATGGAAACCAGAACATTCCATGTATTTCCTTCTCTTAGTTTGAGGATTCTCCTGATTGTCCATGAATAGGGGCCTGCAAACACCCAGCCTGGAGGCACCACTTGCTCCTCATGTGGTCACAGAGGCACGAACCTGCTGACTTTCCAGCCAAGACCCTGACTCAAGCGATACTGTTTCACCAACCAGGTAAGACAAAGAGAGCACGATGACCATTTCCTTGGGTAGGGATGAGGTGGGAATTATTGCCTCAAAAAAAGAAAATGCAATCTCACTCTCTCATCGGAAGAGAGCAATGTTACCTTCATTGTTGGAGCAAATACTAATTTTCTTGTAAGGCTCTGGCTGTGCAACGAGGAACGTCAAGGACAGGCAGGCTTTGTTTTTATTTTTATGTTGATTTTACTCTGGAACAGAAAGCAGGCCCCATTGAGCACTTGGATCCTGGTCCCTTGTCTCTTACATAAGAAGGACATGCATGCATCACAGGCGGAGGCGAGCCAGCAGGTCATCTGTCTTGGGGGGACTGACTGTCCATGTGCCCAGGAAAAGGTCAGGAACCTGTGGGTATTCATTAATCCAGCTGGTCACAGAGCCTTCCACGTTTGTTAGGGAGCACCGTGGCATTTGGCCAGGATGATGATTTTAAGGATTGGCGTTTTATTAAGAGGACAACATCTGTTTCCTTTTTTGTGGGAATTAAGTGTTCCTTTGTAAGGCTATTGGGAGCAGGTGCAGAGGGTAGCACAGGTTAACGCTTCCTTTGTCACCATCTTGTCTTATTTCTGTCCCCGTGCTTCAGGGACTCATGGGACAGGGAGATGCACAGACTCTCAGCTCTGGAGTCCAGCCAGCGGGTGCCACTCTTCCTGCCAAGTGCTGGGGGAGACCACCCAGACTTCCATTTCGCAGGCCACCAAAGGCCAGCACCCTACTTCTGGTCCCTGGGTTGCATCTCATAGTCACCTTTCCTTCCCAGCCCTGAGATTGGCAGAATCATCTCAGTCACCCCTGTTCTATATGCCTTACCCACCTGACACAGATGCCTGCCACCCCCCTGAATCTGCACCTATAAATATTTGTGCATTTAGAAACTGTCCTGAAGGTTTAGACAGAGAAGGATTTAGATCACAGGAACACAAGTGACAGCACATCCGTGGTGTATCCGGTTTGTAATAGTGCTCAGCTCGTGCTATGGCTGTAGATGTTCAGAGCATCCACTTATGGCTCTTCAGAGTCTCTGAGGCCCACTCAGAGCCAAAGCCCTGGACCACATGATCCTGGGTGGCTACCAGGTGACTTTCAGTGATATGTGGAGAACACCCTCTATTCAGATAGCTATATATTTAAATTTGTTGTTACCTCCTCTTTGTGGCAAGTAATGCTCATTGCATTTTTACAGTAGTCATATAACTTTCCTTTTAAACACTATTTAAGTAAAAAAAACGTGAGTCATTTTAAAGGAGGAACGTCTAATGAATGATAGAACTGGTGCAGTGCAGCAGTGAGCACCAGCGGGGAGGTGCGGGGAGGTGTGGGGATCCATTTCAGGGAACTTTAGTTGCACATTTCAGGTGCATTTTTAATGCACATTTCAGGTGCATTTCAGGTGCATTTTTAATGCACATTTCAGGTGCATTAGTCAGGGTTTTCCAGAAACCCCCAAACCAGTGAAATAACTCTATCCTTAATATTCTGTTCCTCTAGAACCACTCCTTTTTTTTGTCTTAGAGTTCTCTAATCTGTCTTAGAGTTCTCTAGAGGGACAGCGCTAATAGGATAGATGTATATAGAAAGGGGAGTTGATTAAGGAGTATTAACTCACACGATCTACCACAAGGTGAAGTCCCACAATAGGCCATCTGCAAGCTGAGGAGCAAGCTGAGTACCAAAGCAGAGGAACTTAGAGTCTGATGAGTAAGGGCAGGAAGCATCCAGCGTGGGAGAAAGATAGAGGCCAGAAGACTTAACCAGTCCAGTCTTTCCACGTTCTTCTGCCTGCTTTATTCTAGTTGCGGGTGGGTCTCCCTTTCCCAGTCCACCGACTCAAATGGTCGTCTCCTTTGGCAACACGCTCACAGACACACCCTGGGACAAAACTTTGCAACCTTCACTTAACAATGTACTTGATGTGGCATATGTGTACCATGGAATATTATTCAGCTTTAAAAAAGTTGACAGTCAGTATTACACATCACAGGGAGGTGCAGGGATCCATTTTGGGGATCCTCTCCCTGGTGAAACTGGCAGCGCTGGCTCCTGTGTCCAGGCCCTTCCCATGCCCTTGAGCATGCACTCAAGGGTTTGTCACCATCATTTACTCATCTGGTAAGTAGAGATGGTTGAGCCAGCCTCCGACTCTCATTGCTGTGTGAGTTCCTAATAACACAAAGCAAATGAGTATCTAGGAGGTATTATGATTATTATTACTATTACTGTTACGTTAGTATCTATTGAAAGACAACAGATACTTGGCGAGCTCCCTCCTTTATGCCAACTTCTCACTCAGCACTAATTAGAGATTACATCATCAACCTTCTCCCACTAGCCAGTGTGAGACCACCATTACCCACATTTTATTTATTATTTTTTTATTTTTAGAGACAGAGTCTTACTCTATTGTCCAGGCTGGAGTACAGTGGTGCAATCTCAGCTTACCGAAACCTTGAACTCCTGGGTTCAAGTGATCCTCCTAGCCAGTCTCCCAGAGTGCTGAGATTACAGGCATGAGCCACTGTGCCGTGGCCTACCCACATTTTAGAAAGAAGGACTTAGGGATAAGGAGGCAGGGATTCTCACACTCCTTATATCAAGATGGTATGGAGCAAAAAGGAAAGACAAATATTCCCTAAATATTTCTACAGAATTAATTACATTCACATTTCCAAATGTTGGTTTAGTCCTGAATTTCATTGTCCTCTGTTTTTCTAGAGCTTGTAGAGAAAAGGAAAATATCTGTCCAGTACAATGTCTTTTAGCCCATTCTCTGCTTACCAGAATCATAACGACAGAGCATTTCAGGAATGTGGCCTTGATAAGAAAACATACCAGCATATATACTGATAGTGGCTGTTCTGGGCTTTGGGACTATAAGCGCATTTTTCTGTTTGCCCTTTCCTTTTTGAAGACTTTCTACTTTACTGTGTGAAATGGTTTGTCTGTGTCCCCACCCAAATCTCATCTTGAATTGTAGCTCCCATAATTCCTACGTGTTGTGGGAGGGACCCAGAGGGAGACAGTTGAATCCTGGGATTGGTTTCCTCCATACTGTTCTTGTGATAGTGGACAAGTCTCATGAGATCTGATGGTTTGATAAGGGGAAACCCCTTTCACTTGGCTCTCATTGTCTCTTGTCTGCCACCATGTAAGATGTGCCTTTCACCTTCTGCCATGATTGTGAAGCCTCCCCAGACACGTGGAACTGTGAGTCCATTAAACCTTTTTTTTTTTAATAAATTACCCAGTCTCAGGCATATCTTTATCAGCAGGTGAAAATGGACTAATACACTGTGTAAGTAGAAATTACAGCATAGAACCTAGGTTGTCAATTTGCCGAGATGGTTTCAGGTGTCTGAAAAGCCAACACTACTTTCGTGATAATACGACATGGTTTGCCTTTCCATTTTGTACTCAAGGGTGAGTAAAACTGTCGTCTCCTTAGCACGAAGCTGTTCTAGTCATCACTGTACTCTTCACTGCCATGCTGTGCAGAAAAAACAAAAGCTGCTTTCACTTAACAATGTACTTGATGTGGCATATGTGTACAATGGAATATTACTCAGCTTTAGAAAAGGAAAGGCATCTTGCCACAGGCTGCAACATCGACGAGCCTTGAGGGCATTATGCTGAATGACATAAGCCAGTCACAAAAAGACAACTACCGTATGATTCCACTTATATGAGGTACTCAGATTAGTGAAATTCATAGAGACAGAAAGTGGAGTGGTAGTTGCCAAGGGCTAGAGGGGGATGGAGACTTATTTTTTAATGAATGCAGAGTTTCAGTTTTGCAAGATGAAAGAGTTCTGGAGATGGATGGTGGTGATGGCTGCACAGTGACGTGAATCTACTTAATGCCATTGCACTGTACACTTAAAAATAATTAAGATGGGGCCAGGCACGGTGGCTCATGCCTGTACTCCCGGCACTTACAGAGGCCAAGGTGGGTGGATCACCTGAGGTGAGGTGTTCGAGACCAACCTGGCCAACATGTTGAAGCCCCATCTACTAAAAATACAAAAACTAGCCAGGCATGGTGGCAGGTGCCTATAATCCCAGCTACTTGGGAGTCTGAGGCACAAGAATCACTTGAACCCAGGAGGCAGAGGTTGCAGTGAGCAGAGACCGCACCATTGCACTCCAGCTTGGGCAACAAGAGTGAAACTCTGTCTTAAAAAAAGAAATAAATAAGTAAAATAATTAAAATGGAAAATTTTATGTTACATGTATTTTACCACAAAAGAAACAAATAAATGAAGTATGGAGATTATGAGTTTGAAATAACAAGAAGGTACTTGATGAAGAATTGAAAGTTATTAATTTTATTAAATCTCAATATTTGAGCACTGGCTTTTCAATGTTCTTTGTGATGAAGTGGGAGGTAGAGGTAGAGCACCTCTGACCCATCTGGAAGTTCCACAGCTTCCTCAAGGAAAAGCACCTTTGCCAGTTTTCTGAACTGTGAGCTAAACTCCCTGCTTTTTTTTTTTAAGAGCACCATTTTTACTTGAAAGAACAACTGATAGACAAACTACGGTTATTCAAACTTGACTATTTGGCAGACATTATCTGGAAAATGAACAAATTAATTCTGTTACTTCCAAGAAAATAACTGACAGTATTTGTTGCCAGTGATGAAACTCAAGCTTTCAAGAATTTTGAAAAACTTGTATCAGCCACTGTGAGCTTGACAGCTTTCCAATAGTCAAAGAGATACTAAAGCATGTGATTTCTTTAATATTGAATAATGAATTGTGTCAACACTGCAGGATCTGCATACATGACTCACTGAACTGGTATTTCTCAAGTGACCAGTGCTAGATGCAATAAAATAGTGTAAGAGTAAAAAAAAAAAAAGTCCATTCAAATAACAAGATAGACCAGTGGATTTTAAGGTAATGGAGCACAAAAAGTTTATGTATTTTCAGATTCCATGTTGCAACTAGCCTTTGAGAAACTACCAATTGCTGAGTTTTGGTGTAGTATCAAAGAACATCCACAATTATCTGAAAGGGCTTTTACCATATACCTCCCTTTTCCAACGACATCTGTATGAGGTCAGGTTTTCTTCATAGATTTGAACAGAAACAACATATTGCAAGACTAAATGTAGAAGCAGATATTAGAATCTAGCTGTCTCTTCTAAAAAAGTAATTTTTGTTGTCATTTCAATAGTTTTGGGGGCACAGGTAGTTTTGGGGTGCATGAATGAGTTCTTTAGATATTTTGGTGCACCCATCACCCAAGCTGATACACTGTACTCAATGTACAGTCTTTTATCCCTCATTCCCCTCCCAGACTTCCCCCTACCTAAATCCCCAAAGTTCATTATATCACTCTTACGCCTTTGCATTTTCATAGCTTAGCCCCCACTTGTAAGTGAGAATGTATATTTGGTTTTCCATTCCTGAGTTACTTCACTTAGGATAATGACCTGCAGCTCCGTCCAAGTTTCTGCAAAAGATATTATCTTGTTCCTTTTTATGGCTGAGTGGTATTCCATGGTGTATGTATACCACATTTTCTTTATCCACTCATTGGTTGATGGGCACTGAGGTTGACTCCATGTCTTTGCAATCGCCAACTGTGCTGCTATAAACATGTGTGTGCATGTGTCTTTTTCCTATAGTGACTTCTGGATTAAGCCAGTGGTTTGCAAAAAGGTACTGAGACACGATACTTGTCAGTAACTTTTTGAACATACTGTTATTTTTTCCATGAAAACATTCTAGGTATGTTAGTATACAATAGGTTTATTGTCATCTTTATATATGAGATCACATGTACATTTTAGAATTTTCTTAGTTTTAATTTCTAGTGACACGCCTAAACAGAAGCACGTAAGGTCCTTAAAACTTCCAGAATTTCTCCATTCTGAAGGGTTCTGATACCAAAATGTTCAAGACCCACTGGTCTAGCACAGAGATTCTCAACTCTGCCTCTGCATTAGAATCGCCAGAAGAGCTTTCCAAGAACTCCCATGCCCGCGTCCCACCCCCAGTTGATTAAATCAGAATCTCTTGTGACTTTGCTTGGGCACGGGCATGTTGACAAAGTGTCTCCCAGGAATGGTATTTTGCAGCCAAGGCTCAGAACCAGGTCTAGGAGCCACGTGGCTACCACCTGGCTCCTTTGGAAGACAGAGAGCACATTCAGGCAAGACCTGGTGCCCACCCTAGAACGCCGACTCCTGCTTTGGTCAATGTTCATACCAAGTGAATACACATGACTCCAAGGCAGCCAGGTGCGATACCCACGTTTAAACAGGAGAAGCTGTCTCATT
>CAUYLG010068013.1:62500-156694 GCA_963573385.1 Cacajao melanocephalus
AAAAAAACCTCAAATTACACCACTTTGGAAAAGCATTTAGTGTCTTCAGGGCAGGTGACCTGGGACAGAAGTGTCAGTCGGCAGGTTGAACAGATACCCCTTCTGTTTCTTTAGCCTCAATATCCTGACCGTGATCCTAGTTTGCCCCAAGGACAGCCAGAAAGCATTTCTGAGCAGGGTAGGACAATGTTGCATGAGAACATTTTATTAACTCACTTTTTTCTCCTCTCCTTAAGACTTCCTAAGGCAGGGAGATCTAGTTCACAAGGACTGGTTGGAAAGCGTGCTCCAGAAGGAACTTCTCTGGAGTTGAACTCATTTTACAGTTATTTAAAACTCAATATTTTGCCCCATTTTCCTAATTCCAGCTTTATTTTCAATCCCCTACTCTCAACTCCTCTTCTGTCCTGAAATTGTTCTGAGACATTTATTGTGTACTTTTACAACGAATAGCATTTCTTTCCTTGCTTGAAGACCCAGCTAAGCAAATACTGGAAAATTTGCTTTGCAAAGTTTTTTTGGCTTCAGAAGCTTTTCTAGTTTTTCAGGAACTAAAAGACACCCGACCTACCAAAGTAGAATGGAAACCAGCTTAGGATGTGGGAACCAGTTTAGGATGTTTGCATTGTTTATTTCTTGCTTTTAAATGACCAAAAGATACAGGATATCACTCAGTAAATGTCCATTAAAAACACAGACACGCACATACCACCCCCACCACACACACATAGTGGGTACATTAAAAGCATTATTTTATAAGTCATGCCCTGGAATGACCTAGAGAAACTGATTCCATTATAGCACTTTTAAAAGTTGGCATGTGGCAATTTCAAATCGGGGGCAAGCATCTTTAAGAAAACAAAGCAGTAGGAGAAAACAAAAGTCAGGCTTTTCCCATTCTCTGCCAAAACACTTTGTTTTACTCCAGGGCCTATTTTTCAAATCATGGAAGATGTGTTTCTTTCATTTCGAAAGCTCCTTTCCAGTTCGGGTCAATTCTGAGGATTTTCATAAAATCCCAGTTGTTTGGCTGTGACGTCACTGCGGGCGTTCACTGACCCTGGCTGGTGCCGCATGTCAAGCCCTGGCCAGGCTCCTCCTGGCTGCCCCGTGTCCCCAAAGGCAGATTGGCCCCTGTCCCCTGGAATCTGGGGTGCAGCGTTTCCTCCTGGTGGTGAGGACTTACACACATTCCCACTTTGCGAAATCACATTATTCTAATGAGAATGCAAATGAAAGGAAAGCTGTGGGAAACGGCTCTAGATGAGTTGCTTGTCAAAAATGTTTTCCTGAGGAGGGGGCGCTGGGAAGGGGCGGGTGAGCTGAGCTCCCTTCTTTGCGGAGTGAGCGGCGTTTTCTGGGGGACTCGCGTTGGGTGGCACCTGGCCAAGTCTGAAGGAAACACATCTTCATTGATGTGCCTATTGTTACTGGTTCTTATTCATGGTATTTAAACAACTTATGCAGGTTTTGACAGCTTTTCCCTTTTCATATTTACATAAGTCTTTTTATTTTGGTAAGATTTCTGAAGACCAGTGGTCGGAGGAGGGGAGGAAGGGAGGCAAGGTTAATGCAGGCTTAGAGGAGGCATCAGTGGAACCCCTCAAAGGCTCAGGGCCAGGCAGGGTGTTGAAAACATGTGTTATTGAGGCACAAGAAAGAGCCATGGTTCTAGGTCCATCTGCTAGGCTCCTAAAGCACTCTTCAGTGGAGTGGAGAGAAGCAGATAGCAGGACCAGAAGGGAATTCACCTGGAGAGCAGTGCCCAGTGAGCTCTCACTGCGTCTAAAGATGATACATATCCCTTTGCGGCCTTGGGCTTTTATGTTCTTTGCAATGGTTTAGACGTCCAGGGCTCTGCACCCGTCACTGAGCTCTAATTGTTATGGCCACATGAGATCTGGCTATTAATGCTCTTATAGGGGTTCACCTGGATCCCTGGTGCTCAGACAGGCAGCTGGGCTGGGAGATAGCTGCACCTTCCCAAGCAGCCTGTCTGAGATGACATCTTTTCAGAGTGGACCAAAGTAACGCAGGTCCCTCCATGAATACAAGACCTGTCAGACATGTAACAGGGTAAGTTTGAAAATAGAGTTCAGCATGACCTAAAATAAAATCACAGCTTTTTGTTGCATGTGAGTCCCGTGAGGGTGGCAGAGGACACCCTCGGGGTGGGGGTTGCCTGGGTTTGGAGACCTGGAGGCTGCCCCATCAGTCCATCCTGTCCCAGGGGCAGGTAAGGAGCTCAGTGCTTCTTGGACCTTATTAACAGGGGGAGAATTCATGTATTTTCTTAATAAGATGTTAATTTTCCATAGCATGCCATTAGATTGCAACACATTTTTTAGGGAAAGATGTTATCTTTATGGAGTTGACTTATTTGCAAACTTAACATAAGCTTTCAAACCCACAGAAAATATGGCAGTGTGTTTATATTTAAAATAGATTTTAAAAAATCCAGTGAGTTACTGTGAATTTACTTACCGCCCAATAATACAGGGATAAAAATAATTTATGCTCCTATTTTAATTAAAAGCAAATCATTTTTGTCAAGTAACAGGAGCTCAGTCTAGTGGTTAGATCATAAAGTGGGAGTGGAGACTCTTAGCTTTCTTCTTGGCTTGGGCATGGACTGGCTGCCTGATGGAGCAGGTTTTTTATCTCCTCTGAGCAACTCTGAAATCCTTGTTCATAGTGACCCCCACTGTAATCAAGTTCATCCCATATGGCAGAAGTCCCAAGCCTTGGTCTGAAAGGTTGGCGGTTGACACCAAGGATGAGAAGACAACCTGAGGGTGGAAAGACTGGAGACAAGGTCATCATGAAGGTGTGGGATTCTCCATCATGTCAAAAAGTATGAGCGGCATGTCATATCCAAAGGGTCTGCGGTTGATTCCCCATGGATCCAAACATGCTCAAGCCATCTCTTGTTCCCAGGACTGACCCATGTCCTAAATTCAAGAGAAGGAATGATACTGTCAAGGGGGTGGGTATAGACAAAGAGTTAGATGCCGCAGCCCACAATTGCATTTGCTCCATATTTCTTCATCTATCATGTGATTATTGAGCACCTACTGCATATCTGGTTTGAAGATGAGCCAGTTCTGTGTGGATGAGAACAGCTGGGGAAGATTGCATGGCCAGGGGAGAGTTGCTGGCCTCTGAGCATTGCTGTGTCTCCAGAGCATTGCTGGACATCCTTTGGAAATGAGTAATGTGCAAGATGTAATTTCTACCATCCAGGGATTCCAGCCATGTTGGATACTCAAGACAAGGTGGCAGTCCCTGGGGAGCTCCTAAATAACATCACAAAGCAGCTAGTAGTTAAGTTTTGACCTTCACAAGGCAATTAATAAGGGGTTAAGAGCAGACCCCATCCATTGTCTGAGTCTATTACTTATATGGGCATCAAGATGGAACCTTCCAGTATGTCTTGGTGCAAAGAATGTTGGACTTGGAGTCTGAGAATTAGGTTTGAACCCTGAATCATCTGTGTACTTAGTCTAGGAACTTGTTCAAAGCTCTTCATTGGTACTGTGCCTATAAAATGTATGAGAACAGGCCTTACAAACTAGAAGCACAGTGCATGAATATAGTCACTCACCTTGTTCTTTGATTTGTCACTTGTACCTGCTTCCTCATAATCCCTACAAGGGAGAGCCTTTGTATCTTCCCTGGGACTGAGTACATAGGTAGGTGGATGGTCAGATTTATATTGACTGTCACAGATTTATAGGAGGCTGCTTCCTCAGTAACAAGTCTCTGAAAATATCACTTAAGGAGCAGAAAAATCATTTGGTTGGAAAAAAAAGAACACACCTATTTAACTCTTTCCCATGATAATAAGCATGGATGTCCCATTGTGGTTTCCACCAAGGTGCAGTAGTGAAGCAGGAGGGAAAGGGAGTAGGGTTTTCTAGTTTCCATGGAGGGCAGGTTCCTATCAGGATGTTCTTTCTTATATAATGATTCATAAAGTTTCCTATTTTCTTCCTCTCCCACCAAAGCTCAGCAAACCTGGTGAATCTGCCAGAAAGTCTCCACTAAACCAGGCTCCAAATAGGTCACAGACAGATTGGAGGTATGACCATTCCTATGTATGAGCCCCCTGGGAACTTGAATCCCACTTCCAGGATAAGTATGAAAGGGTCAAGGGCATACGTTTGGAATTTAGACCAACCTGCATTCGAATTTTTACTCTATTATCTCACAGTAACTTGGTTAACTAGTTAACTTCTCTGGGCCTCAGTTTTCTTTTTGATAAAATACTACTAATAATACATATCTAATATTGTTACAGACATTCAGGGAGAAATGTATGTAAATGCTTATTGTTATTACTCATGTCCTAAAATAATTTAGGTATGGGGAAGTCTGTTCTATATAGGTTGGAGTAGTCAGGAAAAAAATATCACAGCAAAGGAAGAGGGATTCCTGGACCATAAAATTTCCAATCCCAGTTCCAACCAAGCAGAGCATAAGCCTGTTGAATGAAAAAGCATATTAGGGCCTTGAGGCTGGTGAAGGGGCAGAGACGATTCTATGATCTGCTGCTGCAGGAGCCAGGAAGGATGTCTAAGAAGTAGGATGTAGGGGAGCTGGCAGGGAAGTGCAGAAGCCTGTCCTTCAAGACACCAGCTTGAAGCACCTCGGTGCAGAGAGAAAACCAAGGCGAGAAGGAATTCAACAGCCAGATCGTGACTGGACACAGAGAGTGGAGAGTGGCAGATCAGGCTGCGGAGCACGTGAGCTCTGCATATTCACTCATCGAACGAAAGTTACAGCACGTCTACTCTGTGCCACGTATGGTTCTATGCCCTAGGACACAGAAAATTCTCCCAGCTCCTCTGGAGCTCACTTTCTAGTAGAAGGGAGATAAAGTGTAAATAAAATAAATAACTAAATTATGTAACATGAGAGAAGGTGCTGGGTGTTGGGGAAAGGGTCTAAGGAGTGTCATGGAAAGAGGAATTGATCGATTTTCAACTTGGTTGACAAAGGAAGCTTCATATTGCAGGTGATGTTTCAGCAAAGACTTGAAGGAGATGACTCGGGGAGACCAACCAAGAGGCGAACACAAGAGTTCAGGTGAGTCAAGGTGATGGCTTGGACCATCATGGCCGCTGCTGTGCTACTTAAAGCCCCCCCAAAACCAAGAGGATTTACTCATGGGCTGGATACAAAATGAGAGAGAAATAAAATCACTGGGGAGGACTGCAAGGTTTTGGGCTGAGCAATGGGAAGATTGGAACTGCAGTTGGCTGAAATGTAGAAAACTGTGCAGGAGTAGGTTGGAGAAGAGAGGAAGATTGGATGCCCAGCATTGGACATGTTAAATCTGTGAGACGCCCATTAGACAGCTAAGTGGCAGTGCCAGGTAGCAGCTGGAGATGCAATTCTGAAGTTCAAAGGAGAGGCTTAGAGTTATACATTCGTTAGGTTTATCAGCATACAGATGGCAGTTAAAGCTATGAAACTAGATGAACTTATCAAGAGGATAAATACATAGAAAAGACATCTAACAACTGAACTCTGGGGCTGGCCTGGTGGCTCACATCTATCATCCTAGCTCTTTGGAAGACCAAGGTGGACACATCACTTGAGCCCAGGAGTTTGAGACCAGCATGGGCAACATGGCAAAATCCTGTCTGTCTCTACAAAAAAATACAAAAATTAGCTGGGCATGGTGGCACACGCTTGTAGTCCCAGCTACTCAGGAAGCTGGGAGCTAGGAGGAACACTTGAGCCCAGGAGTTCAAGGCTGCAGTGAGCCATGATGGTGCCACTGCACTCTAGCCTGGGCTGCAGAGTGAGACCCTCTCCCCACCACCAAAACAGAACAAAAACTGAACTCTGAAGCACCCTCAACATGGTGATTGAGAAAACAAGAAGCAAATTCAGCAAAGGCGACTAAAAGGTTGCAGCCAGTGTTGCAGGAGGATAACCAAGAGTGTTGTGCTCTGAAAGCCAAATGAAAACAGTTCTCCAGAGAAGAGAAAATAATCAAATTCACCAAATGCTGCAGGTATACCCAACAACCAAGGCCTGAGAATTGACTCCTGGATTTAGCAACGTGAGGATAATTGACCAACTTGACTCTACTGAGATTGGCCTACATATAAAAATCACCTTAGGAGCAAAATATCTGAGTTCTGGTCCTGGATCTGCTGCCTTTTTTCCTGGGTGCTTTTCAGAAAGTTACTTAGTCTCTCTGAATCCTTTTTGTTTCCTTGTCATCTGTAAATGTGAGATGATATTAATTACTGTTCATCCTAACTCAGGCTTTTGTGAGCTAAATTCAGCCTACCTCTTAAGATAGAATCAGACTGACGAATCTTTGGCTGTATATCCTGTGGAAAGTTTAAGGTCGCCTCTAAATATCTAGAGAGGGTGTATTGTGATGTTACCATAAGTATGTCTAGCTCTAACTTTTTACCACAAGGCTCAGGTTTTGACTTGTAGCTCTTTCTTTATCATTGTCCTGGTGTCAGCTTAAATATAGAGTACAGTCTCTTTCTTTAGTTACTCTTCCTGTGCAAAAACTTATAAAACACTAAACACAGTAAAAGAAAAACAGAAAAGGAGAGGTAGAAGGCATATCCACCATAGCAATACAAAATGCCTTAAAATTGTCATGAACTATTCTTGGTCTTAAGAAACGTTCAGCCTCTCTAACCTTTAGCTTGACCATCTTCTCTGTTCTTTGCTGTTACTTTTAGGAGCCAAACCCCTTTTATTAGTCAGATTAGGCTAGCATATGCATCGTAGCAAACCATTTTAAAACATCCAGGGTTAACTCAGTGAAAGTTCTCACACATGCAATTCCACTGCCAGGCTTAGGACCCGAGTATCCTCTGGTGTAATAGAGCAATCCAGGTGTTGCCTTCGCAATGTGGTGATGTAACAGTTATTGTGATGGGACAGCAGAATTCTGGAGGACCTTGCGTCTGCAAGTGGACCTTGTGCACAGAATGTGGCTATGTTACTTCTGCCCCAGCTCGCTGACTTTGGCTAGCCATGAGGCCCCCTTAACTACAAGAAGGCTAGGGAATGTATGGGACATATGGACTCTTTGGCAGGCATGACTGTTTCTGCCACATTCTTTCGAAATCCTCCCATATTCACATGCAGAGCAAATAATCCACCACCACCACCACCAGGTACCCAAATTTCATTTCCAAAGGACATTCTCGACCTTTAAACACAACATCCTTCTGGCCTCTGTCTGGGATGAAGGAGAGGGTAAAGGATGCAGGGAATGAGATGGACTCTCAGATCAGTTATAATGACCCGACAGTCCAGTGGAGCTCTTTGTAGAGTCCCCTTTGTTGATAGTGAGGCATTATAGTCACAGAAAACACGTCTATCACCCTCACTCCATGCCAGGCATCCTTCCAAGGTTGTCATGAATATTAGCATAATTAATCCTCACAACAACCCTACTAGTTAGGCACCGTAACTAGTCCCATGTTGCAGATTAGCAAACTGAGGTGTAGAGAAGTGAATAGCTTGCCCAAGATCACAGGAGCAGTAAGTGGCAGACCTGGGGTTCAAGGGTAGGCAATCTGGCTCTAGAATTTATATTCTTGGCTACAGTATTGCTTCTTTGCAAAGTTAAGCTCTACACACACACATGCTTCTCACTATCCTTGACCGAGCATATAAACCACAGTTCTAGGACAGAAGCAGTCCCCATTGTGACAGCAAGATACTGGGAAATGAGCCCTACAAATAAGAAACTTTGCTTTTCAGATTTTGCAGGGAATAGGGTGGCTGCAGAGAAAGGTGTCTGGGAAGTGGCTGTGTGATCAACCTGATGAATATTTATCAAGATTTGGTTCTTCTCTACTTCTGGCTAATGGAGAGTTATATTTTCCCATGGTTGAAGTTAGGCATAGCCACGTGGTTCATTCAGGCCAGTAAAATGGGGTGTTCATTCTGGTGAAAGGATTGAAGCACCTGCTTCTGAATGCTCTTTTCTTCAGTTACTAGGAAATTTTATAATGCTACGAAGATAACATTAAACCAATTGCTATGTTACCATGGGGAGGACAATTGTCCCAGCCAGTTCCCTGAGTGATGTTGCAGGAGCCAGAAATAAGATTTCATGTTAAGCTACTGAGATTTTGATCTTTTATGTTAATGAAGCAAAACTAAATCCCCCCCGACTGACACAGGTGGTATTTGAAATGTGAATTATGGTAGATTTTGAGGTGGGTTGGATAAGAAGAAGGGAAAAGAGGATGCAGTGTGGCTGTCACTTGGTCTATTCTTTTCTGGACATTAGAAACTCTACCTGCTTTGCACTGTTTTCTTGTTTTATCTTGGTAGTTGGGTTCAGTTTCTCCACGTCTGAGAGCTGTCCTCTACTATGCAGCTAGCGGCTTCTCAGGGGAAGGCCATTTACGAGGGGCTGGAACTCCTGTTCTGTTTCTCCCATAACCCCTCATGTTCTGCCTCTTGGGAAGGGCTAAAGACTACGTGTAAAAGCTTATGTCTTGGATTTCTGCCTTGGAGGCAATATTTTCCAGGTAGTTCATTGAAGCTGAAGTTGTCAGTAAAATTTATCCATTTCATTTTTTAGAGCTTGTCAAAAAAATGATAACACAGCGCAGCCCTTGGAGCCTCTCTCCTCTCCCAACTTTTACCCAACCTCTCAACAACTGTTTTGCTGGGCATCGGGAATGGGGGTTCCCAAACCTGGGTGATTGGCACTTTTTCAGAAATCTAGCATGACTTCACGCAAAAGCGAAGGTGTTAGAACACATCGAAGTGCCTTTACTTCCCTCTGCATTGCTAGGATCAGCTCCAGGGTCTGATTCGTTGTGCTAGAGGAATTCAAAGTCAGAGGAATCATATGCAATTAGCCTTTTCAAAATGAAAATTTTTTAGTGGCAAGAGAGAAAAACACCTTCTCTGATATTCTGATTGTCTTCCCAGTTACACTAGCTGGGGCACTCCCCTTCTCTCCCTTGACATTGCTTAATAATGTCCAGAGTTTATAATGAATTTAGTCCAAAATTCATATTCTAGAAGCCAAACAGTCTCTCCCTTCATTTCCCTAAGATGAAAGGCCTTCAGAAGGAAGGGCTGAATTGACACGGAGAATGATTTCTCAGGTTTCAGTCCTGGAGTCGTTTCCTTACTCACAAAGCATTTGTTCTTTTAAGGGAACCAATATGTTTGTGCAACTGACGTGAAATAAGCTTGACTCCAAAAAGATTTAGCTTAATATCTGCCTATGCATTCCGGGGTCCGGCTGTCTGTGGGATGTGCATTAAAGGCCCTGGCGGTGGCACGACTCGTCACGTATGATATCAGGCACACAAATGTGACGTGATGCCCATGGACTCTTGAGGGTAATTCGATGTGCCAGCCAGCTCGATGGGCAGAGAAGCTATAAACATAGTTGTCACAAGTGAGAAAGAGCGCTAGGTCACGGGCAGACGGGAAGCAAGCAGCATTGGAACCTGTCTCTAAGCCCTAATGCAAGTGTTAATTAGTGTAGTTCAAAATTTACGGTGAGAACAGCTTCTGCACCAGACCCCTTCGCTGACATGCTTCTCATTAACCGCTTCTTCCTCCTGCCCTGCCTTCTCCAGCCTCCCTCCCCCATCATGCCAAATCCCAAACGAATTTTGTTACGAGAGGGATGCTTTTGGAGGGCCTTTGCTAAAAAGAAAAGGCCAGAGGGGCACATGGTTGTCTGATGTTTATAGGAGTAAATACACATTTAATCTACATAATCATTCATCTTTCTTTATGTAAAAATGATTAGTAAATAGGGTTTTTAAGCAACTGTTTAGTTTACACATTGGCATCATAGATTAACTTATTTCTAAAACACTTGATTTTATCACTCTGCCTAATGATTTGTCCCATGATTTATTGAGTAATATGATAAATCATGTGCAATTTATTGTTTATCCTATAAAGAGTGCAACAATTCATTAAACAGTGATGAAACCCAGCAGTTGCATGGGGAAGCCTACCTTGTTGGCTTTTGCAGTCAGCGGGACCAATGTTATTCCAGCAGTGGGATGGTCCCTTCCTGTGCCTAGGTGTACAGCATGGGGCAGTTAGGCGGTGCTTAAGTTAAATAGTTTTAGAAAATAATGGTTCCGTCATAATCTTATACTCTGGCCATATTTATTTTATATGGAAAAATAAAATCTAAAGCCTGATGGGTGTTAAATCTGTGGATTTATTTGTGATAATAAACGTGGTATTCTTTGTTACAAAGGCATTAAACTTAATGGCAATGTTTCAGAATGTCACGTGCAGTTGTGTTCCTCTTTCCCTGGCTTTCTTTCAGGCCAGAGCACCTACTGAAAAGCTCGTTGGGACATGTCTGGGTGCTCTCCAAGCTCAGAGGACATCTTAGTGCCTGAGAAACGGTGACAAGCACAGAGCTGAAGGCAGAGCTGGTGACAGAATACAGAATAAGGGCTGACCTCTGACTTTAAGCCTCCTCCCAGGGTTGTAGGGACCACTTTGTTTTTGTTTGTTTGTTTGTTTGTTTTTGAGACAGGGTCTCACTTTGTAGCTTAGGTTGGAGTGCAGTGGCTTGATCTCAGCTCACTGCAACCTCCGCCTTCTGGGCTAAAGTGATCTTCCCACCTCAGCTTCCCAAGTAGCTGGTACTACAGGTGCACGCCACCACATCCAGCAAAGTTTTCTTTCTTTTTATTCTTTTTTTTTTTGTATTTTTTGTAAAGATGGGGTTTTATCATGTTGGTTAGGCTGATCTTGAATTCCTGAGCTCAAGTGATCCTCCCGCGTCGACCTGCCAAAGTGCTGGGGTTACAGGTGTGAGCCATTGCACTTAGCCCTGGGACTACTTTTAAGAGAAGTTCATTGACTGGCAAACAAGACCTAAGGGCTGGCCACACCTCTCACCTTGTGGGGAGAAACCAGGCATTGCCCCGCTCTTCCAGACCTGGCCTCTTGTCCCCCTGTCTCTCAATTCTTTGCTATAGTTTCCTTTCTGTGTGGGAGTTTTTGCCTCCCCAGCTTCCAGGCTACCTTTTTGTCTGTTTGTTTCTTTGTTTTTGCAAGAGAACCCAATCCATTTGGAGACCTACAGGAGGAGAGGAAACATGCCTTTTCAAGGACACACAGAATCAGCTCCTTCATGACATATGACACAGGTGATTCTTTTGCATATTAGGGATTTTGAACCATGTGATCTTTAATGTTCCTTTAGCTTTCACAATGCTATGGTCCCCCATATCCTTAGAGTTGGTAATTTCTCTTCTCCTCTGGCCCAAGTAGTGGTTGGGATGCCTGATGCAATAGAAAGACCCTGGGCAGCATGTGAGGACACCTGTGTTCTGCCCTTTCTCTTCTGCTTGGGAGCTGGGTGTCATTTAAATGGCATGTTTCCTCTCCCACTATAAGTTTCAGCTCAGAAAGCAGCTTCCTGGACCTCCCATTTCATCTGCTCTCCTCTTCTAGCCACTTGTCATCACATCACTCTATTCAGTTATCTTCATAGCACCTGATATCATCTTGTATGTTTCTCTTCGATCTCTGCACATCTAGAACAGAGCCTGGCATGGAATTCCATGAATACTGTTGAGCACCAGTCCATATTGTTAGAATGAACTGGCAGGCTTCTGCTCCTCTCCTATGTTCACTGGAGAGTAACTGTCAAGGTAGACGTCTACCCTCAGCTGTCTCCCATCATGCCCCGGGCCTGATGTGTCCTCTCTTTGAATAGTCCAAGATCTTATGATTTGAGGATGAAAGAGCTCAGGACCATCAAGGAACATGGATATGATGTAGCATGAAAGGAATTAGAGGTCAAGGGTTGGGTAGGGATTCACCTGTAAGCATCTCCTTTGGAAGATGGCAACAAGACCTCAGGGGCTCCCCCAAAGTGCTCAACTGGGCACACTACAGTTTTAGGGGCTGGCTCTCTGGCCAGTTCTGGGTTCCTCCACTCCTGAGGAGCCTGTAAGTTTTGGAATGTGTTCGTGCCACATTCCTGTTAATACCTCATAAAATACTATTTGCCAATAATGTCATCCTGTAATTACATTTGCTGAACTCACTCTGCCTGTGTGTATGCTCTTTTTTCATTATGTAGCTTCAACCTTTATAATGTTACCAATTGACACCATAATTAGTAGAGTTTACTGCAGCACTGATTATGAGGGTCCTCCTTGTCAATCAGCTTCTGTTTGTTTCTGTATGAGGAGCCATTATTTCTTTACCTCTAAACCTTGGCTAATTTGCAGGGCACATGGGTGCAGGGCTGTGTGTGTGTATGAGAAAGGGGTGCTCCCAGGGCATCCTTGTACTTGACTGCCCTGTTCTGAGGGGCTCACTTTGCTTCCAGCCTTATTACATAATGCCCTTGGCCGAAGCTCTCCAGGCAAGAAGGAGTAGCCCCTGAGCATGTGTGAGGGGTCAGGGTGCAGGGTGCCACCCCCACCTCTCCCCAGGGAGCCATGAGGCCTTTGGCGAGGTGCCCAGCCCCTTTGTGATTCTGTTCCTCCACCCAGCTCTCCTTCCTGCCCTACCTGCCTCCAGGGGCTTCAAAGAGCTAACAGATGTGGAAGAGCTTTTGAAATAAGCGTGCCATATAAATTCAAGGTGTTTGGGAATGGTTTTCTCATAAACCTGCCAACACTATCTTTTTGGAAAAGACAGAAGTCACAAATCCACTCTTGTTTTAATTTACTCTGGTATTTCCCCAGCAGATGGCTAAAGAGCTGCTTGTCATGTGTCCTCGGTGCCTTCTCGGGAAACCTCAAGGACTGCGGTCTCCCCGGAGGAATGGGTTTGGCTTCCAATGACCCCCGCAACGCTCTTGTTGGAAGGAAGGCAAGCATCCTTTCCTTTTCTGGGAGCTTCTGGTGCACACTGTAGGGAAGGTGGCTTCCAACCTTTCTCTGACCATGTTGCTTAATCCTTCTTGTGGGTTGGGGAGGGACTCCCCTGAAGCCTGGCTACCTCTCCTCTCCTGCAGCCTTATGAAGGCACACCAGGCATGGCCCCGTCTGCCTCCTAAAGGTGGGGGGGATGCACTTGTGGGGTTCCTAGGTCTGTGCTCTATGGAATTTCAGACAACTCACCATGCCTGTGCTCCTGGCTGCATAGACATATGCCCTAGACACCCAGATTCCTTACACGAGGGCCTGTACTCTAGACATGAAGCTGGGGGGAAGAATTGGGAAGCCCAATATTAGTAGGAGGTCACGCTGTATCCTCAAATTCAGCGTAAGCAGCCATAACTACTAAACACACCTCTCTATACTTCCTGAGTCTGTTTCTCCATTCAGATCTCATGGTAAGCTGGACACACCAGAAATCACAAAATGTCCGAAGCTGATCATAACTCATATCCTTACTTTTACCTACTTCCCAGGTTGCACTCACTCTTGGGGCTGATTTTCCTACCACTGCACAACCAACTCAAGTGGCGGGAAGCTCCATCTTCCATAAGGCAGCCGCGGGCATTGCCAAGCTCCTTATTCCTTATCCTATATGCAGCTCAAACCATCTAACTCAGCATACATCTGCAGGGCCCAGATTTGCACTTTGAAGCACACAGAGAAGAACCACTTCTTCGAAATTCCTTTTTCTCTTCTTTTCTTTTAACCCATCTGTCTCCCTCCCAGGATACCCAGGGTACAAATTCTAAGAATCAGCCTTCCAGACATGGGGGGACATTGACCAGTAATTCACACAGAATCTCAGCTGGCCTTCTGCAAAGTGTGACAGTGGTGGCTCTTGTTTTGCAGGTCCTAGCACCTCTTTACTGTTCCTCTGATGTCCCGACTCACATGCCCTTCTTAGGACATCACCTCCTGGGTACTAAACAGATACCTACTGTGTGCCTTCTGTGCTGTGGAATGAGATGAAGCAGATGAGACAGAGCCTTCTGCTTTGGGAATTCGAGACTAGCTGAGGAAGGCCAACTAGAGATTTCTGAGGGATGGGACAATCTGTACCAGCTTGAGGAGCTGGGACAGTCCTGGGGCTGGAGTGGCCTGACTTCAGTGTCATGGTTCTCCTTGCCTGTGCCTGGCTGTCACTGTGGACCCCCGTGGTCATCCTCCACAGTGTCTTCTTTCCTTGTCATTGGCTGCTTAGAATGGAGGCTCCTCCCTCCAAGGGGCCCAGACTCCGCCCCTTCACACCCTAGGCCTCACCATGAACTCTCTTGACTTCCATTAACCTTGCTTTCTTTCCAAGACACCTCGATGCTCAATTTGGAAGCCTGACTGCTTGGCGATGCATGGGTCTTAGCAGCAGGCTCACCTTCTTGTAGGGAGGAAGAGAGGAACTTTGTAAACATCAGAGCAGATTCAATCTCCCAGAGGATACGCGTGTAATGTGGCTTAGGCTATATTATTCTTGCTTAAGTTGGAGTTTGTGATTTAGCATTCCTGTTTAGCTGCAGAATTCCACAGAGGATATTGCTGGATCCCAAATCTTTTGTCAGTGTAATTGAGCATAACATCTTTTCAGGTCTGTATTTCAAAAGATGCATTATCTCCTCTTATCCATTTGTTCTATTTGAGCTATTCAAAACTTTCAACGTGCCCCATCCCTCTGAAGGAATTTGAGTTTTAGGCTGATAATTTATGTTTATGCTGAGAACGCGGTTTCCTCTCTGCACCCAGAATGATTAATAGACTTCTCTCTGTAAATTAGTACAGAAGAGGACATAGGTAAATTGCTAACCAAACTGAGAATTTCACTTTGTTCTGATGATTTCTTCAAGCACTTTTTTTTTTTTTGAGATTAAGTCTTGCTCTGTTGCCGAGGCTAGAGTACAGTGGCATGATCTCAGGTCCCTGCAACCTCCGCCTTCTGAAATCAGGCGATTCTCCTGCCTCAGCCTCTTGAGTAGCTGGGATTACAGGTGCCTGCCACCAGCCCAGCTAATTTTAGTATTTTTAGTAGAGACAGGGTTTCCCCATGTTGGCCAGGCTGGTCTCGAACTCCTGACCTCAAGCGATCCACCTGCCTCGGCCTCCCAAAGTGTTGTGATTACAAGCTTGAGCCACCGTGCTTGGTCCTTCAAATTCTTTCTTATCCATGTTCCCTAGATGCCCAATTCTGCTTGGACTGTGTGCCCTTTTGATAGTGTGAGAAGCCCTCATCCTTGACTCCCACCTCCTGAGAATCCTCGTTCAGGAACAAGGATCAGCAAACCACTCCCTGTGAGCCAAACCTGGCCTCCCTGTCCAGCCTGTGCGCTAGGCATGCTTTCTATTAGGATGGTGCAAAAGTAATTGTTGGTCTTTTTCTTTCAGTGGCAAAAACTGCCATTGCATTTGCACCTATCTACCACATTTTTAAGTGGTTGAAAGAAAAAGAGTAATATTTTGTGGCAAGTAAAAATGATATACAATTCAAATTTCAGTGTCCCTCAAATTTTTGTTGAAACTCAGCCACAGTCATTTGTTTACATGCTGTCTGGTTGATTTTACACTGTAATGCCAGACTCAAGCAGTTGCAGCTGAGACTTTATGGCCTGCGAAGTCTCACATGTTTACTCTCTGGCCTTCTTTGTATTATAGTTATTATTAATTTTTGAGACAGATTCTCGCTCTGTCTCCCAGGCTGGAGTGCTGTGGCATGATCTCTGTCCATTGCAACCTCCACCTCCTGGGTTCAAGCAATTCTTGTGCCTCAGGCTCCTGAGTAGGTGATACTACAGACACATACCACCGTGACTGATTTTTGTATTTTTAGAGGAGGCAGGGTTTCACCATATTGGCCAGGCTGGTCCCGAACTCCTGACCTCAAGTGATCTGCCCACCTCGGCCTCCCAAAGTGCTGGGATTACAGGCATGAGGCACCACACCTGGCCTACTCTCTGACAGTCTAAAGAAAAAGAGTTTTCAAATTCGTGCTTGAGAGAAAGAATGAGAGTTTGCTTGTGCCTTCAGTGGACATTAGGGGTTTGGGGTATCTAGGCTGCATTTTCTTGTCTGTTAGCAAGCTCATCTTAATTTCCCTTGGAGAACTCCCCATCTCTTGCTCTCAGTTTGTCCATGTGGTTTGAATGGATTTATCCTTCTCCCTCAGCCTGACCCCACCCCACAGATGAAGCACAGATCTCAGGCTACAGCCAGTCACCTTGCTCTGTTCTCTCCAAGGCAGAGCGATTAGTTCCATGTCATGGTTACTTGACTCAATGGGACCAGTGATGTCTGTGTCGGGGCTTCTGAAGCAGGTGCCCTTCCTATGAGAAGTGAACCAGGCCCTGCAGAGGTGGAGGCAACACCAAGCATATTGTGACAATGAGCGGCTTGATAAGGGAGTCAGAACTGGCAACTTAATTTCAGCCCTGAGTGAAGCCAGACCTGATTCTCCTATCCCCTGTCGGTCTGGTTGAACCCACACATTTTTGCTGAAATCTGGGTTCTATAGCTAGCAGGTAGCATCTGTGTTATATGTGTCCCTTAAAACGGAAGACCTGGCTCATACCACTGCTGATCCCTGTGCATCAGCTGGAAACTTCTGCCCATGGCCCCAGGGCTGGCCTGGGGATACCTATGCTCAATTCCACTAAAGCCAAGATTTGCATTAATCTTTGAAATGATATGAATATTTTTCCTCTCCAAAACTCCTGCTGAAATACCCCAGTGTGATAGTAGTAAGTGGAGTCTTGAGGTGGTGATTGGGTCATGAGAGCTCTGCCTTCATGAATGAATTAAGATCCATTCATATATTAATGGATTAATGGATAATCATGAGAGTGGGACTGATGGTTTTATAAGGAGAGGAGGAGAGACCTGAGCTAGCACACTCAGCCCCCTTGCAATGTGATGCCTGCACCACCTCAAGACTCTGCAGCACCAGCAAGATGCAGCCCTCACCAGATGCAGCCCCTTGACCTTGGACTTCTCAACCTCTACAACTGTAAGAAGTAAATTCATTTTCTTTGTAAATTACCCAGTTTTAGGTATTCCGTTATAAGCAACAGAAAACAGACTAAGACAATTTCAAAACTTTGGGTAGATTGCTCATGCCTTCCCAGATGCGATGAGAACAGAGCTCCTGGGTGGTAGTATGGTCTGCAGCAGTGAGAGAGGGTGGGAAACTGAGCTGATGGGGCAGATGTGCCATCCCCAGCACCATCTGAGCACCTGCTGTCTCTGAGGTAGTACCAGGGCTGTGTGAACCAGCAGAGGAAATGCCGTGGTGAAGTAGAAAGGTCAAGAGTACGTGCCTAGCTTTGGGGATAGCCCTGACACTCCATGGGCTCTAGTGTCTTGAGCACATCACTGGGTTTCCATGAATCCTGGGGTCCTCTGAGTGGGAGGCATAAACATACCCGTTGTCTTCCCTTGGGTGTTGAAAGGAATATTTGAGATAATCAGTTGAAAGCAGCAAGTGGCTTTAAAGCAGTAAATGAATGCTGCTGCTGTTGGTGATGTTGATGTCAAACAATACTGCTCTGTTGACCAGAGGTCTTAGGGAGAGAGGAGAATTGGGTACCACCTGGGAATTCACCTTCACAGGCACGGATAAAAGTGCATCTTCTCCCTTTCACAATCCTCTTCGCAATGCACTGTTGAGGTAATGAAGCAGGTATCATTAGACCTATGTGAAGCAGGAAGGAGCAGGTTCAGAAGGTGGAGACCTTGCCTTAGATCTCACAGCCGGGGCAACACCAGGTCTTCACACTCCTAATCCAGGCTTTTACGGCAGCATTGCCTTAAGAAATAGAAAGAAATAAGAGCTGCCTGTGATGGCCCTTCTGTTCCGGACTCAACGTCAGCAAGCCACACATGTCAGCGGTGATGCTCACAGTATGTCCTGGCCCAGCCCTGCTGCCTGCCTGGCCACCCAAGTGCCAAGGGTGTGGTCAGCAACAGTGATGGTGACGGGGTTCTTCGGGTGCCTTTAATGCCACAGACAGCTCTAGGGTTTCATGGACAATTAAACTGGTCCAGAAAACAGCATGTGGTTACTTGAGGTTTACAAGAAATGGTGCATATGGACCCAATTTCCTCTGTAGCACAAGTGTGTTTAAGCACAAAGAAAGACGTGCTTGGGTTAGATGAATTGAGAGTGTCTGAAATCTCTAGCTCCCAGAAAGCTTCTCTGTGTGACCCCATTGCTAGGATCCACTATGAGTCTTTGGTGGCCTCAGGAAAGAACTGTCCAGCACTACACCAGGACGTGACCCCTTCATAGCAAGATGCTTTTAAAAGCTGGCTTGTGGGGTAAGCCCCACTTGGACTCTCCTTTTGATTCTTCAAAATGGGTTCATTTTAGATGGCTTGTGTTGGCATGTCCTGCCCATATGGAGGGCAGTGGTATACAAGCTGGTGTCTGAGATGCTCAGAGCTAGACATTTTAGAAGAGGCCAGTGGAGGGGTCCAGGGTCCATGGACCGAGAGAGGCAGACGTAGCAGCCTGGGAGGTATGAGTGCAGAAGGGAGTGAGCAGCTTGGCCGAATTAATTCTAAGCATAATACACTCTTGAGGTGAGGGTGAAAAAAAGTACCGAATAATCTCAAGCTGACTACCATCGCCAGCCTTTCCAACCAGTAATAAAACTCCCACTTCTGAGCTCTGAAACTCTTTACTACTCCAGCACGGACCATCCCCCCACCCCAGACTCAGCCATTGCTCCAGACATCTGGAATTTTCTTAAAGACCTTTCCTTTCCTCATCTTTCGTCACAAATTGCCTCCAAATTTCAAAGTCCAGAAACACGAATGCCACCTCATCAACCTCTCCTAAAGAGCAGAAGTGGCAAGAAGTCAGCCAAAATGGGACACCTTAGGAAGGGGATTTTGGTTCATTTACAGCAAACGGATGGGTTGATTTTTCTACCTGGGGCTGTAGAAAATGAAGTCCCTAATAAACAAATCTCTGTTGTCACTGGAGGCAGAGTCCTTTGCCTTCGTTTCCTCATCATTTCCTCATCAGCAGCCCTGTCCCTCCTTCCCTCCTGCTGAAGCTCCAACTCTGATTCCTTGCTTCTCCCAGACAGTTGCAGTGAGAGGAGAGTCCATCGGGCGAGCTTCCCACTCTAGTGATGTCTGAGGTTGCACAGACCCACTGATCCTCTGCGGCTCCGAGCTCACCCCAGGACATGCCTGGTGGTCTTTGGGCTGAGAATCCAAGTTCTGGGGTCTCTCATCTTCCAGGTACTCATCCTGACTCCAGTAGCTTGGGGGTCTTGCTTCTGTTGCCTGGCGACCTTCCTGCCTGTTGCCCCGTAGAATATGCATCTGCTCCTTGTTTGGGGCTGGGAAGGCTGAGGACCAATGGCCACGGAAGGCCCTGGGTGGAGCCCTCATGGGAGCTCAGGGATGTGGAGGAAGGAGAGGATGAGAGGCATGCTGGTTGGCAGGTGTGAGCCTTCCTCTCTGGTGGAGGTCGTGAGAGGAGGAGAGGAGGGATTCAGGAAGGGCCAAGAACATGGAGAGGCCAGCTGAGTGCTTCCATCTGCGACTCTGATTGAATTATGGGGAAAGAGGTGGTTTGGGGAAGCTGCTGGCGGATCCCAACCATGCTGTGGCAAATGAGGCCCTTTGGCCTTTTGGAAAACCCATGCTTTATTAAAATAAATTAAAGGAGATGGAGTCCTTCTGTTCCCTTCTCTCCTCTCCCGTCCGTCCTTGAGGCAAGCGCATGCTGCTCACCATTGTTTTACCTTCAGATAGCTTGCACTGGGGAAGGGCAAACCTGCAATTATCCTGCCTGCTGAAAATGATGGCTGTCGCTTAAGAGAAAACCTGACTGCTTTCCTTCCACGGGGTCTCTGAATCCTGCCAGAGCATCTGTCTGTAATCTCTTCAACGACAGCTTTGTCTGAGCCAGCCCAGTGGCAGGGAAATGACAGGGTTGCTGCTGGCCAGATGAGGGGGAAGGAGGGGCACAAGGTTGGTGCCCGGGTGCTGGGGCTTCCATCTTCAGCCTCCCTGCCCACCCAAAGGAGGAATCTTCAGTGTGAGGTGCGGTTCCTGCTGCCACCAGGGAGCGCTCAAACCAGACATCTATCTGCTTGCATTTCTCAGAAGAAGAGGAGAAGCCCTTTGTCAAACCTTGGAATAAATGTCCAAGAAAGCGTGTAATGACTTTGCATGGGAGCCATGGCATCAGAGAGGTGCTCATCAGTTAGAGCACATGTGGTTGCAAAGAAGAGAAACCCAACTTAACCTGGCTTTCACAGGGAAGAGAATTTATCAGTTAATTACTGTCTGGAGATTGGGCAGAACTCAATTCAGGCTTAATCTAGAGGCTCAAACTCGTCACTGAGGTCTTGCCTCTGCCTTTTATAGATTGGTCTCATCTCATGTTCACAGATAAACTTGACTGTCAACAATTCCCTAGACATCTTTGTTTTCCCATGCATCCCCCTGATTGGATGAGCCAAGGTCAGTTCCAATCATTAAAACAATCTCTCTGCGTGGAACAATGGAGTATCCTGGTATCCTGGTTGTCTTAGCTTGGGTCCTATGTTCCATGCCTTGAGCTGCGGATGGATTCAGCTTCATTAGAACCATAAGGACCCCAGTGGAAAGAAAATGAGGAAAATGGATGCTTTGATGGGTAATTTAAGGATGGCCACCACATAGTCTAAAGGATTCCATTAAAAGCCTGTATTTTGGTGACTCATAGAGAAATGGATGTTTTCTTACATCCATTTAGAGCCTCTTGCGGACTTTCTAGAATGGGCCACCCTGATCATTGTCATTCTAGAATAATTGGTATCTCAGAGCGCATCTTATTGTTTTTCAAAGCCAATGCAGAGTTCTTTAGGATAGCACTGTCTTCAGGTGGTCACCAGGCTCCCATGAATTGGTAAGGCATAACCCTGTGAACAGTCTTAATACAGAGCTGGGCAGGAATCCCAATATAAGGGGCTCGTTCTTCCAAGTAAGAGGAATTCCTCTTTTTAACTGTCAATCAGATTCCAACTCATCCAGGCCCCTCCGCCTCAACTTGGAGCATTCTCTCATCCTGCATGGAACCCTGTTCTATTTCTAAGAAATTGACTTCCTTATACTTTATGATGACACACATTTTCCTGGAGAAGACACCCTGTGCTATCTGAGAATAGAGTCCACTAAGCACCTGTATTTGCTGCTGCCTGTTCCCCTTCCAAACTTACCAGTCTTAAGTATCCCACACTCAGAACTTTGCTAACGCAAGCAGACATTAGAGGCTAACCGTGGCTCACTGTGTCATGACAGTTGACATGGGTATGATACCACAGAAGTCTTCAGAGATGTAAATCAGTGTTTTAGATAAAATGGTGAGACCTGAGTTTAACCGGTGAAGAAAAGAGAGTTGGAGGTAAGAAAGTCTGTCAGAAATTTCCCAAGCCACGTAGGCAATTGTCTACTTGGCCTTTGCAAGTTCTGGAGGAAGGGTGATATGACTTCAGGAGACAATTTTGTGATGCAGTTTCTGTCTGTAATTTCTTGGCCTTTGCAAAGAATTCTGTTTGCTGGATCTGCCCCTAACCTTCCAAAGGAAAAGAGGGATTCCCTTGAGTTTAAAGGTGAGTATACTGTCTTTCTGTGTGTCTCACTGTCAGACAAGTAAAACTTTGGCCAAGAAATAATTATAGCAGGAATAGCCACAAATACTCAGGGAAAAAACAAAGACCAATGTCCTAACATTGCAACATGAAGGAATAAGCTTAGACATAAGGAAGAACTCTTTTTTCTTAAAGATATTTGCGACAATTAAGGAGAACCCAAAAAGCCCTAAGAAAAATCAATTTTCCTGGAATTAATCTTTTTTGAAAATTAGATATTTATGTGCCTGAATTAGCATCAACATATTATTGTCAGAGGCTGAGGTCCAGTAATCTATGTGGATCACTTCCATCTGTTGAGTCTTATAGTCTAAAGTAGAGGAGAGAAAAACTTAGTTTCTACAGAGTTAGAGTCACTGGAAAATGAAAAACTAATCAATTCCATGTATTTTTCTGAAATGTGGTATTTATTGGGCATCTGCTCTGCATCCAGGGAAACGAGACAAAAGATGGTAAGAATCCCTGCCCTCTAGAAATCACAGGACAAAAAACTATGGACAGCCCACTAAAGACCAGGTGCCAGGTAGTGCCCTAGACACAGGACAGCAACCAAGGCAGAATTAGTGCTGGATCTCACAGAACTTACACTCTAGAGGGGGAGGAAGATTATTTTAAAAGATGTCCAGGATGCCAGGAAGGGCATATTGGGAGAAACTAAACCTTTGAGGATATAACAGGAAATGCCTCCTCGAGGAAGTGAGTGTTGGATTCAGAACTGAAGAAAGAGCAATCTAGTTAGGAAGTCAAATCAACATTGGGCACAGTTCAAAGCTACAGCGGAGTCCTGGAAACCATGGGGATTGCTGTGCAGTCTCTGACCCTCTCTTCCAGGATCAATAAAATGATCAAAGCACTGTCAGAGTTTAAAGATGCATGTCATAAATCATGAGGAATTTCTGCTAAAAATTGTTCTGTCTGATGGTAGATACCTCTTGCTAAGAAAATTAATATCCACATTAATATTAATATAGATATTAAATAGTATATATCCTAGCAAAGCTCCATCTATGCCTTCTAAATTGGAGGAGAAATAACTGATAAAAAAAAGGGCTCCAAAATCTGTAACTAATGAAATTTAGAAAGTAAACATAATGAAATCACTACAAATTCTATTCCATGAAAGCAAAGAATTAATAGGTCTTAAATATACTTGGTGTTAAAAAAAATAATAAATGAAGGATAAACACAAAATCCTGTAGACTTTCCTCTAAAATGTTTTTCAATTTTCAAACATGGGCAAGCCGTTTCAAAACTTCAATAAGGAGGAGAACCCTAAGTTAAGTGCTTCATAATTTATTTAAGAAAGTTGTCAAAGTATTGATATTAAAACCAGACACAAAAGTGAAAAAGAAAACCACAGACTCTCTCATTTAGGAGTATAGATTTGAATTCTCAAATGTTAAAATATCAGCAACAAATCAGTATTATAAGAAAAAAATGCTACCATGGCCAAGGAAACTTTTTCTTAAGAGAACAAAGGTGATTCAATATTAGGAAATCTATTAATGTATTTAACCATATCAATAGAACAGAGGAAAAGAAAAAGAATTTCTCAATTGCTGAAAGGCATTTAATAAAATTTAAAAATTATTTCTATTAAAAGAATTAGATTAGGAAGATACTTTGGAAACTTGTAAAAAATATTTAACCTATTAATGACCATTGCATATAAAACATTGAAAAATATGTATATATTAAGAGCTAAGAGTAATAAAGAATGACAGCTACCAGCGTTATTATTTGATATTATTTGGAAGATATGGCCAATGCTATCAGGCAAGAAAAAGAAATAAAGGCATCAACTCTAGGGGAGGAAAAAACCTAATCATCAAAAGACATTATAGCAGAATGGTTATATGCAGAGAGTCCCGAGTTTAAATCAACGTAGGTGCAACCTAAGAAAAAATATGTTAGAAAGCCATCTAAGAATCAGTAATAAAGAAGGTGATTAGAGACCTTTGTGACTCCAGGGAGATGTTACCATTTGTGTTGTCTTAGTCTTTAGTTGCATAGGCTTCTCATCTACATGTTTAGAGAGAAATCAGAACCTTTAGAGGAACAGAAAGGAAAAGTATTGAAGAAGTATTGGACGAGGGCACCCATTATGGTGGCTTTGTCTCCCAACCCTGATAGAGAGGAATAGTGCAGGAAAAATCCACATTAGTCTTAAAATTATTTACTCTGAAGGAGGCAAAAATGTGTAGTTTTGTGTGTATGGGCTCTTTGTTCAGACTGCCTTATACCAGTGGCAGCAACCCCATAAACCTCAGTTCTTTTCTCTGCAAGACAGTGATGATAGTGTATTGCACTCAGGACTAATGCAAAGAAAACCCATGCAAAATATGCTGCTCTGTCAGGGACACAAAAATTATCCCCCAACCCCCACTGAATAGCTGCAGTTTTTTACATCATCATTTGGTAAGTGCAAGTGTCTGCCTGTAGTTCTTGGTATACCTGCTCAGAAGTTTATGAAATAGAGGTCAACTTTGCAACACTAAAGAGCAGAAAGACTATACAACGTATAAGAAAGAAGGACTGTGGCATTCCAGGAGATGGGAAAAAGTTTCTGAGTGCTGGAATTCCATAGAGAATTGTTTTCCTGTGCTGCCTGGAGATGACTGAGCAGTGTGGCCAGCAGTGTGTCTTCTTGAGCATCTTTAGTTGTCTTTCACTGTATTTCAAACAAAGACAATTATTAAATAGAAACGTTGAACAGTATTTTTTAATATGGAGTGTCTATGAGAAAATGAAGACAAATATTACTGAGAAAAATAAAAAAGAATTTAATAAATGGGAATACAGAATTGGAAAACGATTTCTTCCTTAAGTCAATCTATAAATGTAACGAAATCCAAATTAATCTTCTAAATAAATTCTTGGCAAATGTAAAAATATTTCACACCTTTTATCTAGAAGAATAAACATGTGGAATAAACAAAAGTTGAAAACGAGGAAAAGATTGGAAAAATATTTATGGAAATTGTGCACATAATATGTTAGGATATATTAGGAAATCACATTGTTTGAAACTGAATGACACAAAAAACAGATCAATGGAAGAGAATGATACAATCACTAATAGACGAAAATCTATAAAAAATATTTATTACATGACACAGGTAGTGTGCTTTATTAAATGGTAAAATGATTCTCAGGAAATTGCTTAAAGAATTGAAGAGACGCAAATTAGTTTTTTACCTTCTGAGGGTCAGAAAAATCCTTTCCAAACAGAATAACAAAGTCAGAAAATAACTTACACATTCGCGTAAGAATTAAGTCTTCTACATGTTAATAGTACTCCACTGAAAATTGGATCAGTGGTCACCTCTGATTGGTGGCTCTTGAGTGATTCTTCTGATGCTGATGTTTAATTGTCCAAATTGTCTGACTTCCTTGCATTGAGTATGTTTTTAAGAGGATAAAAAAGGTAAAAATGGATATGACTTAGGTGGGCGGGTACAGGACAAGAACGAGGACACCTTGATTAAATTCATCAAGGGATGTGAGCTGCTACTTTTTGAACAAGTATGCTCTTGAACTTTTAAGAACTGTTTATCCACAGATTAGGAAGCATTGATCAAACTTTACTGCTGTATGAAAGATAGAGTGAAAATCTAATTGCCAGGATTTGGACATGCTTCAGGTGGGGATGACCTGCAGCAGATCCCAGTCAATGGGAAGGTGGGAGGGGAGCCTGGCTGGTACAGGCCTGGGGTCCAGAGAGGCAGGGAGATTGTGCAACAAGGCAGTCCACCCACCATGAGGGGAATAGGGCCTGCCTGCGAATTGTCCTCCCAACAGGATAAACCCCAATTGGTCATGATGTATTCTAATTTTAACATATTACTGAATTCAATTCACTAATATTTTGCTAAGGATTTTTAAACCTGTGATCATGAGAAAGTTAGTGTATAACTTTTAAAACTTTTAAAAATCCCTGTAATATATATTTTTGGTTTTGCTATAAGCATAATGTTGGCCTCATAGTATAAATTGGTTACTGCTTCTTCTGTTTCTAATTTCTGCAACATTTTGTGTAGAGCTAGTATTTTCCTTCTAAATATTTGATAGCTTTTACCAGAGAAGCCCTTTGGGTCTGGAGTTTCCTTTGTGGGAAAGTTTTTAATTAATAAATTCAGTATCTTTAGTTGATACACAGGACTATTCAGATTTTCCATTTCTACCTTAGTCAGTTTTAGTGATTTCTCTTTCATAAAGTTGTTGGGAAACTTCCTAGCATCCTTTTAATGCCTGTAGGGTATGATCTGGTTTTCCCTCTTTCATTTACCTTATTGTTGACGTATGTCTTTTGTTTTATTGGTGAGTAAAGCTAGAGCCTTATCCAATTTACTGATTTAAAAAAAAAATTTAGTTGTATTATTTTTTCTTTACTGTTTGTGTGTTTATTATTGAGTTTGTCTGCTCTTGTCTTTATTAATTTCCATTTCTACTTACTTGGACTTTAATTTACTTTTCTTTTTTTATTGTGGTAAGAACAGGTAAAGTGGGCTCTATCTTTCCAGCAAAATTTTAAATGTACAGTGTAGTGTTATTAACTATAGACAAGATGGTGTACAGTGGATCTCTAGAACTTATGCTTTTTCTAAATTTTTAAGGTAAGACTGTAGATAATTTGTTTTGGAACTTATTTCTTTTCTAACACAAGCATTTAAACCTATACTTTTTTTTGGTGTATGCATAGTTTTAGCCATATTCCACACATTTTGATATACTGTTGTCCCTCAGTGTCCATGGGATTTGGTTTCAGGACCTCCTGTGGATACCAAAACTTAGGGATGCTCAAATCCCTAAAAAAAAATGGCATAGTATTTGAATATAACGTATGCACATCCTCCAGTATACTTTAATCTCTAGATTACTTATAATACCTGATACGATGTAAATGCTATGTAAATGATTGTTTCACTCTACTGTTTGGGAATAACAACAAGAAAAAAAGTCTGTAAATATTCAGTACAAACCCAATTTTTATTTGTTAATATTTTCAATCCAAGTTCTGTTAAATCCATGAATGCAGAACCCACAGACACGGAGGGCCGACTATATTGTAATTTTTTTTTCATTCAATTAAAAATATTTTCTAATTTTTTTTCTGTGACTTCTGCTTTGACCCATAAGTTGTTTAGAAGAGCATTATTCAGTTTTCCAGATACTTGCTGATTTTCCAGAGATGTTTTCTGCTTTTTATATCTAATTTTGTTGAAGTTACAGAACTGACTCTGTTTGATGCCAATTCTCTTAAATTTATTAGCAATCCTTTCATGGCTCAGAACATGATGTATCTTAGTTATTATTCTCTGAGTATTTGAAAAGTATGTGCATTCTGCTGTTTGGGTTGATGGGTCTATAAATGTCAACTAAGTCAAGTTAGTCAATAGCGTTGTTCATTTCTTCTATGTTCTTAGTGATTTTCTGCCTATTTGATCTATCAAGTACTATGTAGGAGTGTTAAAATCTTCCACTGTAATTTTGGATCTGTCTTTTTCTCTTTCAGTTCTGTCAGTGTCGCTTTATGTATTTTGAAAGTCTGTTATTGTGTACATACATATTTATGAACTGTCTTGTCCCTCTTTATCTCTGGTAATGTTTCTTATTCTGAAGTCTGTTTTGTCTAATAATAATAACATAGTCGCTCAGCTTTATTTTTAAGTCTCTAGTGAAGTTCTTGCTTTTACTCCCAGTTTTGGTCATTTATATCTTCTTTTTCTTTTTCTTGGTCAGTATGCCTAGAGGTTTATACACTTCTTTGTTTTATTTTTATTATTTAAAGAACTAGCTTTTGGTTTTATTGATTTTTTTCTATTATCTATCTCTCTCTCTCTCTCTGTTTCATTATTCTTCACTCTACTCTGATTTTTATTATGTTCTTCCTTCTTGCTTTGGGTTTAACTTACTCATCTTTTCTAGTTATTTCCCATCAGAAGATAACGTTACTGATTTGACTAATTTGTTCTTTTATTTTTTAAGATAAGCATTCAACGCAATGGTTCTTAAATGAGGGTGGTTTTGCTTCCTCCCCACTACGCATTTGACAAAGTCTGGATACATTTTAATTTTTCTAGTTGGTAGGAATAGAATAGTGAGTAAATTAAACAGATAATTCCCTTATGGAATTTTTATTATAATGGGAGCCACAAGCAATGAACAAGATTAAAATACATAAAGTAAATTCAGGGGATTAAAAACAAAAGCAGAACAAAGAAATAGAAAATGAGGACTATAGGTCAGCTGGGACTGCATGGTCAAGGAAGACCGATAGAATAATATTTCTGATAGAATGATTTTTCAGCAGGAAAGTAAAATAAAGAGAAGAGCTATGTTGAGTATCTGTGGAAGGAGTTTTCCATGCAGAGTAACAGCAACTGCAGAGGCCCTATGTTGAGAACGTGCTTGGTGTCATCAAGGAATTATAATGTGGGTAAGGTAGTTGAAGTCAGTGAGCTAGAAAAAAAGTAATAAGAGATAATGTCAGGGGGTATGAGAGTCTATGTGTTGTCCTTTGTTGGACCTGGAAGCAATTTTGGATTTTCTTTTAAATGTGATGGGAAGACAGTGAATGTTTCAGCAGGAGACACCAGGAGTATCCCCATGGCTGCTGGTTTGGGAATGGCATAAAGGAAACAAATACGGAAACATGGAGACCAGCTGGATATAACTAAAGCCATCCACTGCTGGTGATTTGGGCTAGAGGGATGGCAGAGGAAAGCCTGCAATTCCAGGTAAGTTTGAATGTGGAGACCACAAGGCTTACTAATAGATCTGATATGATTGATTACAGAGAATAAGGGCCAAGGTTGCTTCCAGTGATTTTCCCTGAGCAGCAGAATAGGTCATGCTGTCATTGACTGAGATTGGAATCACTGAGGGAGAAAGCGGTTTGGGTAAAAAAAATCAAAAGTTTGGTTTTGGGTTATATTATATATAAGAAGTGTATTGTTCATCTGAGTTGTATAGAAGCAGCTGGTTATAAAATGTTTAGAGTCCAAGGGAAAATTTAGGGCTAGAGGTGTAAATTTGGGTATTTCTATATTATAAAATATATTAATGTAATTTACCATATTAGCAAAGTAAAGTAGTAAAACCATTTATTTATCATCATAATAGGTATCTGAAAGCATTAAAAAATATCTACAACCATATTGTGATAAAATAATAAACTAGAGATAGAGAAAATATGTAAAGTATAGCAAATATACAAAATATTGGTAAAACATAAGTGATGTCATTAAAGTTAAGAAATATAAAAATACTTGCTACTATTCCACATTTTGCTAGCTGTATTAGCCAATTAGCAAGGGAGAAAAGAGAGGAAATAAAGTTGGAAAGAGATACAACTGTGGCTACTTGAAGAAAATATAATTAGTTGTGTTAAATAATTCAATCTATTAACAATTGAGATAATCAATTAACAATCCAGCAATATTGATATAAGATTTCAAATGAGTGGCTGGATACAAGATTAATATGAAAAAGTAAGAAATTTCTCTATGTCCCAGCAGTAACCAAGTGCAACACATCTTGTTCCAAACAGCAATGAAAAAAATCTATAGAATATTGTAGCTGGGAGTAAACAAATTTAATAATATAATAAACCTTTATGGAAAAATCTAATATTTTAATTGACTTGAATATAAATGGAAGATTACTGTTTATAGGTGGGACTTCTATTTTTAAAATGTTGCCTTTCTCGAAAATTATCTGAAAATTTAATGTTACCCCAGACAAAATGACAATGATATTATCACGCAAATCAACAAATAAATTCTAAAATTTAAGTGGAAGATAACTGGTCATAAATAGACAGGAAAGTTTGAAAAAAAATGATCAAAGGAATGAACTTTCACCATCTGACACCAAATTTATGAAACTTTAAACATTAAAGAAATGTGGTGTTACTTAAGAGTACACAAATAGATGAAGTAGACTCAAAATTTCAGAATAGACACTGTGTATATTGAAATGATCATGAAATACACTGATATTTGAAATTCGTGGGTGTATTAGTCAGGGTTCTCTAGAGGGACAGAATTAATAGGATAGATGTACATATGAAGGGGAGTTTATCAGGAGAATTGACTCACATGATCACAAGGTGAAGTCCCACAGTAGGCCATCTGCAAGCTGAGGAGCAACGAAGCCAGTCTGAGTCCCAAAACCTCAAAGGTAGGAAAGCCAACAGTGCAGCTGTCAGTCTGCAGGTGAAGGCCTGAGAGCCCCAGGCAAGCCACTGGTGTAGGTCCCAGAGTCCGAAAGCTGGAGAACTTGGAGTTCGATGTTCAAGGGCAGGAAGCTTCCAGTATGGAGAAAGATGGAGGCCAGAAGACTCAGCCAGTCTGGTCTTTCCGAGTTCCTCTGCCTGCTTTTATCCTAGCCGTGCTGGCAGCTGACGGTGCCTACCCGGAATGAGGATGGGTCTGCCTCTCCCAGTTCACTGACTCAAATGCTAAACTCCTTTGGCAACACCTCCAAGGACACACCCAGAAACAATACTTTGCATCCTTCAATCCAATCAAGTTGACACTCAATATTAATCATCACAGTGGAGATTGAAAGGGGTGTTTAAAAATGGGGAGAACTGGTCTGATATGCTAGATACTTAATTTACAAAATTAACATAATGAGTTTAAGACATATGAAGTGCCTAAACACACACACACACACACACACACACACAGAAATTAAACTGCAAGCGTATCAAAAAGAATTACAAAATCTATTTTAATAATTTTTTTTTGAGACATAGTCTTGCTTTGTCGCCAGGCTAGAGTGCAGTGGTGTGATCTGGGCTCACTGCAACTTCCGCCTCCCTGGTTCAAGCGATTCTCCTGCTTCAGCCTCCCAAGTAGCTGGGATTACAGGCCCGTGCCACCACCCCCAGCTAATTTTTGTATTTTTAGTAGAGACGGGATTTCACCATGTTGGCCAGCATGGTCTCAATCTCCTGACCTCATGATCCGCCCATCTCAGCCTCCCAAAGTGCTGGGATTACAGGCATGAGCCATCTGCGCCCAGCCTTAATAATTATTTTTAAAAGTAGAAAACAAAAGATGGATAAATTTGAAATTGCCAAAGTTTTAAGCAACACAGTGTATAGTCAAGAAACATCTTAAGTTAAAGGTGACACTGGGAGAAAATAGTTGCCTCAGATGTGTTGAGGGCAACTGTCAAAAATACATGGAAATGCATATAAATCAATGAGAAAATTCAAACCATCTAATAGAAAAATAAAGAATATTTAAATAGTTCAAAGGAGTCACCAATTTTGGGGAAAAAGAAACACCTTTTCCCTGCAATTTCATCACAAGGAGATGTAACCAAATATACTTATGGAAACATTGTTTATAAGTAGAAAAAAAAGCTTGGATAGATGAATAATGAACACTATAGGAAAATAATTAAACCTTAGCATAGTTTGCCGTATTTTTAAATGTCAACACCAGTTTTACATGGTTTGATGTCATTGGTATATTAAGTAAGCATGAGTTGTGAACTAATAAACTGGCAACTTTATTTTTTGTTAACTACCACCCCCTTAAACTTTATGCACTGGGTAGCTACTCCATGTCCTTCGTGAAAGCACCCGGAAGTCCCGAGTTCACTGTGTACTCTTGGGTGAAGGTGACTCAGGGGGATGGGTGTCGCAGGGTTCACTCTAGGATAACAACTATTTCCAAAGAAAATCTTGTTATGAATCTTTTCACTCTCTTCTCTCCAGACCCTTTAGTCATTCTCCAAAGACAGTATCAGGAGTTGTGGAGCAGATTTTACTTTATAGCTATTGTCTGTTTTTCACACAGTGCGGTTAGTCTCTCAGTCACCTTGGTGTTTTGATGCGTATCTAGTTGATTCCTCAAGGGACCTCAAATCCGTAAGAAACTCACTTTGACAATCTGTCACTTAAAAAAAAATGTTCACGATAGTTTCCTATATTTTTCTCCTTCTAGCAAAACCAGAATTACTACTCCATATGCCCAGCTTAGATGCTGTCTACTGCCCAAGTCTTCTCCAACCCCCACCATAGTGATACATTTTTTCTTGGTATTCCTTGAAGCATTTGGTATGCCTACATTATCGTATTTGGCATGTTGTATTTAATCAGTTTAAATACAACTATTTTATTTATGTGTCTATGTGTCGCCTTCTCCCCACTATATGTAAGCCTCTGAAGGGCAGAGGCTGTGTCCGGTTCAGTTATGGTCTTCCTGACATATTTCATAGCCTATTGCCTGGAGCACAGTAGGCACTCAATAAATAGAATCAGCATTCTATTTCCTGAGCAAGGCTGAAGAGCCTTGGCTCAGGAAAGAGGTAGGGAAATGAGGTTTCTTCGCTGTGAGTGAGAAGTGAGATTGAACTTTTTTAACACCCGATGTCAGGAAATGGAACACTTCATATTAATATATACATTTAATAAATGACAAATAACATCAAACACAAAATATTACATGTGCAATGTAGCATGTGCGAAGCTGAAAATGATTTTCCTGAGTGCTGGGCTGTAATCAAGTTCCCTAATGTTGCATTAACATGGGTCCTTTAGCTTAATAGATCCTCCTGATATTTTTTAGACATTTAAGAAATGGAATAGACCCAGCCATATCTTAGCTTAGAAGGCATACAACTAATTTCCCTCTGAAACTCAAGGACATCTTCCAAAGTGTAATGTAGATTCCTGGATTTGCACTGATTTTTTTTTTAACAGAGCTCTTTTGAAGATAAACAAGATCCACGTTCCCCTTTCAATATCAATGTCCCAATTTCTAAGTGGATACCTTCTTCCTAATTTATCTCTGAAAAATAGACCTGTCAAGTCTCTGGCATTTTGTTTTGATATTTCTTTGTTAATGTTGGCAAAAAAATTAATGCACAAGGGAGATGCATGGGGAGTCTTGTGTGGACTATTCATTTGGCATAAAGCTCATGGAAAAATAATGCCTTTACTGGGTTTCTCTGACCAGCCTCAGGCTCTCTGAAAGTAGCTTTAGATTCGTAGACAGTGGCCAGGCATCTACACATCCAGGAAAACGTCCTCTCTCCCAGGCAGGGTTGTTATTCAATCACAGTTGTTCCAAAGCATTAGCTGAAGAAACAGCTTTAAACAAATATAATCCACAGTGGTTCTTGCAGGAGGTAAGCAAACTGCTGATGGATCTTCCCTACCGTCTTTGCACCTTTCCGTCTTGGAGATGTGGCCAGGTGTAGTGTAATGAAAATTGGCCTGGATATTTGAAAACTATGCTCTGCATCCACAAAACAAAGAATCTAGATTCATCTTCCATTGTCAGCTTTGAGGATCATTAATCTGTACTGAATACTCTCAAGTTTTGGCATCTCTTGGCATCTCTTGATGAAACCAGCTTCCTCCTTGAGGTCCCAAGACCTGGAACTGCACCTTTAGTTTTGATGCACCTTTGTTCTCTGACCTTCAAGTAGCCACCCTGGTTCCTGGACTGAAAATGGGGTTAAAATACCCACCTCAGATCACTTTAGGTCTGGAGTTTGAGACCAGCGTGGCAACATGGTAAAACCCTGTTTCCACTAAAAATACACAAATTAGTCAGATGTGGTGGTAAAGGCCTGTGGTCCCAGCTACTCGGATGGCTGACGCAGGAGAATTGTTTGAACCCACAAGGTGGAGATTGCAGTAAGATGAGATCCTGCCACTGTACCCCAGCCTGGGTGACAGAGTGAGACTCTGTCTCTCAAAAAAAAAACAACTCACATCACTTGTGATTTTCAGAACAAATAAGATACTGTGTGAGAATGCAATTTGCAATCTGAAAAAAAATTAAAACTCTCAAAAAGTACATTGTTAATATAGTCCATATTAGCCTTCCAGATTGATGCAGTAATAATTTTAATATTCAGTTGTGTCTTGCCCACTGCCAAGTTTTCGTAATGCTTTCACAAACTTTACCTCATTTTAAGAAATGCCAAGATGTACTCTCTGCCTGAAACCATAGGAAGACACTTGAAAGACGGGTAAGAGAAGTGGCAGAGAAGTTAGGTTCTTAAAGAGTGTGCATATTAGTGGGGGAAATAGGGTGAATGACATGTAGCCGTTTCCAAGAGTGTCATCTTATTTACCTGGATAGCGTTTACATGGTCAGGAATGGACAAATGCTTTGGGTAAACAGACAGAAGCCAATTCAATATCCCACTCTTGGACCACAAGCTCCTCCATTTGTATCCTAAATCCATAGTCACCAACCCCAGAAGATCTCTCAAGCCTGCGATGCTCTTTTGCTACATTTACCAAATTAATTTGCTTTCATGCTCTTACAGACTTATTCTGAAACATATCTGTTCCTTCAAATGTTTCACTGACTCCACTCAGCACATGACACATTCTTTTACCTTACTTCAAATGTCTTAAACAAAGCTTCCTGGTGCCATGCCCCAAGTCTCCTCCACCTGCACAGATCCACACCCTCCTCCTTTCCCAACTGTCGGATAGCGGATGCTCCTCACCTTCTCTAGGGTGAAGTCTCTCCCTCACCGTCACCATCCAAGCTTTGGATCTCACCCCTCCTAATTTAGTCCTTGGAAGTACAGCACTAAGTGGGTTCTTGGGGTCCCTGATTCCAGACCAAAATCCCAACACAATCTATAAAATGTCCCTTCCCCTTTTTATCCACCCAAGTACCCTTTCCTCCACAGGGGCCTTTCTGCTTACTGTGAACAGCCTCAAATTTCCTGTCTTCAAACAAACAGGCAAGCAAGCAAGCCAATAAGCACACCTCCCTGGATGCCACATCTCCCTCCCGCTGCTGCCCTGCTGTTCTCTCCCTGCCACAGCCAAGCTGGTGGGAAGGATGGCGTCTGCCGCAGTCAGAGCAGCCTGCACTGTCTGTGTTCTGTTCCTGCTTCCTCACCTCCCATTTGCAATGATGTTCATGCAATTGGCTTCTGCCCACATCCCTCCACTAAGAGAGTCATTAGTTCACCAACACCCTTCATGCCCTAAATCCAATGAGCTTTAAATTCTTTACCGTCTTGCCCCTTAGCAGCTCAGGGCACTAATGACGAGTGCCTCTTCACTGGAACTATTGCTTCCCTTGGATTCTGTGATGACACATTCCCTTGGTTCTCTTTCTCCCACCCTAGCATCCCTTTTCAGTCTCTTGCAGCCTCATCGATTCAACTGTTAAGTACGAGATCTGTCTGAGGTATGGCCCTACCCCTTGTCATTTTACTTGGGTAATTGCCTTTATTGTTTTTCTTACCATTATTTTCTGTTTCTCATTTTATTTATTATAATTATTTATTTTAATTGGTAAATTAAAATTTTATATATTCGTAGTGTACAGCATGATATTTTGAAATACGTATATAGCATGGGATACCTAAGTTAAGCTAATTAAGGTATGCATTTCTTCACATACTTATTATTTTTTTGTGGTGAAAACACTGAACATCGACTCTCTTGGCAATTTTCAAGTACACAACACATCGTTGTTAGCTGTAGTCACCATGCTGTACAATAGATTCCTTGAGCTTATTCCTTATGCCATGTATATATCTATAACTTCCATATTTTTATCTGCAGTGGATGCCTCTCTGCTGAGCACTGGATCAATATCTCTGACTAGTTTCCATCTTTTCTTAAATAATGTAAAGCTGTCTCAATCTCAGTGTGTTCAAAATCAAACTCGTGGTCGTTATTCTCAAATGTAACCCTCGTCTCTAGTTTTCCATTTCCAGTGAGGCCATTCCTGTCCAAGGGTCAAAGAGAATTGTTAAGTCCTCCTTTCTCTCCACGGTCACTATCTTCAAAATACAGCTTAGTCTCAATATCTTAGCTCACAATCTGTATGAAATCTGGATTCTTCTTTCCATATCCAACACAATCATCCAGTCCAGGTTACCATCTCTTTGCACCAAAGCTGTGCAATAACTACCAACTGATCTACCCTCACGCCATCATTCTCTTTGATGCCTCCAGCATGATCTTTGCAAATGGAACATCTTTTTGTGATAGAATAAGGCTATTTCCTGCTAAACCCTGGCCTTTGTCCATTTAGTCAAGTGGGCATTTTACATTTGATGACTCAGGAAAAGAATGATACTAGCGGAGTACAAAGAAAAAAGAAAACATTTGGCTGGATGTGGTGGTTCACACCTGTAATAACAGCACTTTGAGAGACTGAGGTGGGAGGATTGCATGAGCTCAGAATTCGAGACCAGCATGGTGAACAGAATGTGACCTTGCCTCTACAAAAGTTTTTAAAAATTAGCTGGGCATAGTGATGCATGTCTGTCATCCCAGCACTTTGGGAGGCTGAGGCAGGAGGATCCCTTGAGTCCAGGAGTTTGAGGCTGCAGTGAGCTATTATCACACTGCTGCACTCCAGCCTGGGCAATAGAGCTGGACCCTGTCAAAAGGAAAGAAAGAAAGAGAGAAAGGAGGGAGGGAGGGAGGGAAGCAAGGAAGAAAGGAAGGAAGGAAAGAAAGAAAGAAAGTTCTAGCTATGGATAATCCAAAGTTAGGCCTCAGAAAGACAAACTTAGGTATTTGGAAGAAGGCTTATAAATAAAGAAAGGTTTCTCACTTTCCAAACTGGAAAGAATTCTTAAGATAGAGAAGATGGGCAGGGATGAATGAGTGTGACAAGACATAGAAAGGTGGATGAAGCTTGCAACAATGATACCAGACCTCCAGGAAACCAGGAATGAAGGGCAGGGGAAGCCCAGCCTCCTCTGGCGTGATTCTCACCCACGGCTAATGACCAAGAGGTCCTCTAATGTCCACTTGAGCACAGGTCAAAACTGTGCCATCCCGAGGAGGAGAGACATTGGTTGTCTTCCCACTAGATTCAAGAAGTTGGCATCCACTGAGGACTTCTCTTCCACTGCAGGCAGCATTGCCCATTGGCCACTGATAGGAGGGGTGCACTTCCAAATGAGACTCTGTTAAGTGACCTCTGACTCATCCTTTGTTATCAAACTCTTATCTTTTTTTCTCTCTTGAGACAGAGCCTTGTTCTGTTGCCCAGGCTGGAGTGCAGGGGTACAATCTCGGCTCACTGCAACCTCTGCCTCCTGGGTTCAAGTGATTTTCCTGCCTCAGTCTCCCAAGTAGCTAGGATTACGGGTGCCTACCACCTCATCTGGCTCATTTTTGTATTTTTATTAGAAACAGGGTTTCGCCATGTTGGCCAGGCTGGTCTCAAACTGCTGACCTCAGGCGATCTGCCAGCCTTGTCCTCCCAAAGTTCTGGGGTTACAGGCATGAGCCACCACATCCAGCCCCAGACTCTCTCTTGATAATTTAGGAAACTTCTAAATGACTAGAAGGAAGGCAGGACTCTGGACCCTGGACCCTGGATCATGGCTGTAAGTGGAGAAGGCACACCGCAAAGGAGAACTGAAACTCTCACCTCCTTGTCAAACACCATTCCATGGCTTCCCAAACCCTGGGAATGGCCTCAGCGGCCCTGGGTGGTCTGGCCCCTGGTCATCATCCCTCCCTGCCTTGCCCTCCTCTTCTTCTCTCTTCCTCTGCCCACCCCCACCCCCACACTACCTATTTCACTCTCTCCGCTCACCTTCAGGCTTTCACCGCTCAGAACTCTGCCCTTCCACTGGAAGGTGCTGCTTCCCCCACCCTATTTGCCTTTGAGCTTAGATCTAACGTCACCTTTTCCGGGGAGCTTCCCCTCTCACCCTGCACAAAGTCTGATCCAAGCGGTTTTCTTTACCTCGGTCTATAATCAGACTTTCATCACTACGGCAATTTGGTAAATGGGTACCTCCCCAACCAGGCGGAGCAGTTTTGCTAGGAGCACTTTTGGTCGAGTCAGTTCCTGGAGAATAGCAGGATTTTACCTGATTGTACAGTGTTGGGGGAAGATCCAATGAGCCAGTGCATGTAAAAACAATTTGCAGTAACCGACATGCAGGGCTGTTAGCGATCTAACTATGCTATGAACTCAGGTGCGGAGGAGAAGCGAGTTGTGGTCAGATCTTGGCAGCTTATTGTCAGCCCTTCCCAGGACCCTTTCCTTCCACCCTCCCTTATCTGTGAAGTCTGTTGTCCAGGGACATTAGGAATTCGGTCTTCAAACTCGCTTACCAGGTTTCTCTGTGCAAGCTATCTTTGGTTAATTTTTCTGCTTTGACGTTTTGTTTTACCGACAAGCCTGGCAAGCCACAGTTGTGTGCACCATGCTATATAAGGTTTTATTGCATCGCATTGTTTATGCCTGTCTGTGACAGGTACTAACGGTACTAACCACCCTGTGATTTTCCAGCAGTGAAAATAAGAGAGGAATTTCATACAGGTAAAATAATTAGTGGTTTAGGCCAAAAAAATGAATACAATTTGTCACGTAGAATATTAGTCTTTTTTTAAGCGTTAAGTGTCAGTTTCTGGGGCTACAAAGACAGATCACACATAATTTTATCCCTTTAACTATGAATTCATGTTTTCCCTGTTGCTCCGTGACAGCTCCATGGTTCAGATTCTGCAGTACGTTGTGGTGTGTCTGGACTCACTGGTCAGTCTCACTGCTGATGAGCCGTTGTGTTTTTTTTTCTCTTTTTGAAACAAACCTTGACACACTTGGTTTTGCCTGTTTCAACAACCCCGTCCCTATGTGCGCCGCCTCAGCCACAACTTGCTGTGCTGGTCCGAGAACTCTTCTTACCTTTTTGTGTGCCCTGACTCTTCTGAGGCCCTGGTGACTCCGCCTTTGGGATGGGAACACAAAACAGAGAACGGAAAAACTGAAAGAAGCTTTGGAAATTTTGCCTGATCTAAATCTGGCAAGATTTAGCAAAAGAACAAAAACAACAGCAACAACAAAATGCTGATTAAAATAGAATTTTAGATAAACAATCAATACTTTTTGGCGTATGCATGCCTCATGAAATATTTGGACATATACTTAACAAAGAATTGTTTATTGCTTATTTGAACTTCAAATTCATCCTGTATTTGAGGCACAATGCTAGCCCAACCCTCTCATAATTAAAGGTGGAAGCACATCTCCTCTTGTTGGAGAACATTTCTACACCCCCTCAAATTCACCTTGAGTCTGATTTTGTGAGTTTTCGCTTCATTTTTTTTTCTCTCTATGCCCAAGCAGTATGCTTTTGTGGGAGAAGGTGGACACCTGGGAAAGGATTCCTGTATCTGTGTTTCTAAATACCCGAGCTGGGGAATGAAACAGCGCCCTGTAATTTGAACTCTGGATAAGATTTGAAGAACTGCTCTCTTCCTACCTGCTCCCTCCCCACCATGGAGGCCCTCTGGACAAAGTGCTCCTGTTCACCTGCTGCTCATTGTCCAGCAATGCCTTCCTTTGTTCTCCCTGCCCTACTCACTGACGCCCTATCTTTCCATTCTTCCTTTTCTTCCTCCTTCAGACTTATCAATGTCATCTGCAGTAATTTTGGAGTTAGAAATAGCAATGTGTTGTCTTCCCTTTATCCTTGGGGGGGATTTGGTCATGCATATTGGGGGCAGAGAATAGAATGTGCATGTCCCCAGAGCAGGGTTTCCAAGTGAACTGATCGTAGTCAACAGTGCAAGGAGACCCACCCAAGTACCCCCAGCTCATTGGTGAGTTTGATGGAAATCTTGGTTGAGGAATATTTCAGGAGGTGGAGAAGGGCAGATATGTGCCTTTTATACACACACACACACACACACACAACATTTTTATATATACACAAAAACAAAACAAACAAATCTATCTATATATAAATATATATATACAAATATATATAAATATATATATACACATATATATATTAGAGAGAGAGGGAGAGAGGGAGAGAAGAGAGGCTCATATAAAGCAAAATCACCCCAGCTCCAATTATAAACATGTGATTTCCTTATTGTAAATAGCTCAGATCTTTAAAGAAACAACTCTTGTGTTGGGGAAAACCTAGCAAAAAACAACTAAGGTGATAAACCAATCCTTGGAAGGCCAGGTAGCCTTTCCTCTGAGAGACTGGCCAAGAGAGACCCCAGGGGTGCAATTAGAGACAGATTTATGAAGTGGCAAAGTGTGGGGACTTAGGGTTCTCTTTCCTGTGGGTCAAAAGGAGGAAGAAAAAGGAGGAAAAAAATGTATATATAGAAAATATTGAAGCCAAATGTTTTCACACCATTACAATATGTATCTTGTGTTCTTTCCATGGAGCTCGGCGGCAGGTCAACAATAGGTGATGATGAATTACAATGGCTAAAAGACGGCCAGAGAGGTGGGATGCGATCCCTGATGCCCAGCCCCCTTCCGTCCAACAATGCATTGGCATTCCTAGGCATAGTAACAGAAAATAAAAATAGATTAGAGGCATAAGGACAGGAAAGAGGCCCTGAAACGATTTCCTGGGGAATGTTTCCAAGGTGGGAGTGGGTTTTGGCAATCATGTGGGCCAGGACGCAAAGGAGAGAGGACCAGGCCTAGCAGGAGAGTGGAGGGCAGGCTGAGGAGATGGCAGGGTCTTCTCTGGCTTCCTATGGAGTAAGGAGCCAGGATCTTGGATCTATCTTTGTTGAGCCTAGTGAAGGGCCTTATTATTGTTCTCTTTATTTAGAGACCAGGTCTCTCTTTATTGCCCAGGCTTCAGTGCAGTGGCAAAATAAGAACTCACTGCAGCCTTGAATGCCTGGGGTCACGTGATCTGATTCTCCCATCCTAGCTGCCCGAGTAGCTGAGATCACAGGCACATGCCACCACACCAGGCTAACTTTTAAGTTTCTGGTTGAGACAGGATCTTGCCATCTTGCCCACGCTGGTTTTGAATTCCCAGCCTCAAGCAGTCCTCCTGCCTTGGCCTCCCAAAGTGCTGGGATTATAGCCCTGAGCCACCATACTTGACCCTAAAGAGTCTTTTTTATTTCACCAAATGCTCTTGGCTAAAAGACAGGTTACCTAAGACTCTGGAAGTTCTGGGAGCTCATCCTCTGGCCTTCATGTGATTCTGGGCTATCAGGCCTTGAGCTCTAGGTCCCAAGCCCAGCTCCCTGCTCTCCTCTACAGAAGAGAGCAGGTGTTCAGAGGATGTGTTTGCTCCCCATCCCTGTCACGCCGTGCTGTTTGAATGAGTCTCAGAATTGATGAATTAACTCCTAGCTGGTGGTAGAGTGGGAGAAATTGAACGTCCTGCTACTGGCTTTTCCTCTAAACTCACATTTGCCCATCTCTTGGTTGAGAAATCCTGTCTCCCAGGCCTGCTTCTGGAATGGTTTGTTCCTGTAGTGCCACCGGAGTCAAAAGACAAGACATGATCCAGGCTGCGTGTATGTATGAGTGTGCATGCACACGTACACTACTTCCATACAGATGTGCTGCCGCGTGTGCGCCTACATACATATCCATGGAATCATATATCTGCTCTGAGAGCATTCAAGGAGAGTGTTGCAGTGTGTGCTTGCCATGAATTTTTGATCTGGTGCTCCATGCCATTACCACGTAATAAATATTGGTGAATATCACTTTAACTTAGGGCTCATTGCAGGGTTAAAATGCCGTCCATTAGAATTTTGGAGAGGAAAGTTCCCGTGGCAATCCATTCCCAGGGATGGAGATGTATGTGCATAGGCAGTGGAAATTGAAAAACTGTGTTAAGTGGTTGGAACGCCTCCAGTGGGGCTGGGGACCAGCTGCCTGGGCAGCGTTGTCAGTGGACTTTGCCTGGAGAATAAAAGCCTTCTTTCCCAGCCTTAGGGAAGGGGCTATGGCAATATGTAGATAAGTGTCTGTGTCTTCCTTTTACCTGGCGAGGGCAGCATCTCCTGATCTCCTGGCTCCTGCCTTGCAGAACTGAAGCCTCAGGAGGCACAGCCATGGGATAGAGTGAGCCTGGAGCTGCCAACTCTCCTTCTCTCCTGTGAACTAAGGCAGGACTCTGGAAGGTAAGGGTGAGAAGGTGGACGCAGGCTCTGAACACCATAGCCCCCCATCAACCATGTGTTTGAAGCTTGTCACAGTGGTGCGGCCAGACAGGTAAACTACTTGTCACCTTGCAGCACATGTGAAAGCCCCACAGGAGGATGACTTAACCCCTCAAAATGCAAAAGCTGCCAGTTGAGAGAGACTGGTGACTACAGGAAGCTGGAGGTTGTACTGGGTGAGGAGGGTCAGTGAGATCACAGCAGGCTGCAGGATGCTGAAGCCTGAGGAGCGTGCCTTCCTAGTAGAGAGCCCTTCACATGCACACAGCTACATGGATGAGCTGCAGCTGAGTCCCATCCTGGACAGCAGGCATGGAAACCCAGGGTAGAGTGTATCAACAGGACACTCTCTGTGAAAGTGAACCTAGGATAAAGAAATTCACAGCTGGGAATGGTGACTCATGCCTGTAATCTCAGCACTTTGGGAATCCAAGGTGGCAGATCACTTGAAGTCAGGAGTTGGATATCAGCCTGGCCAACATGGTGAAACCCTGTCTCTACTAAAAGTACAAAAATTAGCCGGGCATGACGGGTGCCAGTAATCCTAGCTACTAAGGAGGCTGAGGCAGGAGAATGGATTCAACCCATGAGTCAGAGGTTGCAGTGAGTTGAGATGGCACCACTGTACTCCAGCCCAGGTGACAGAGTGAGACTCTGCCTCAAAACAAAAACAAAAACAAAACAAAACAAAAAACCCAAGAAATTCACTATAATTTGTAACTAATAATGGCAGTAGGGGTGCTGCCTCTGGGTCCACCTGCTTTAGGACTGGGACAGGGTTCTGAGACCAAGCCCTAACCATCTCTCCACTCTGTTCACAGGACAGAGGCAGCAGCTCCAGCATCTGCACCCACCCTTACCTACAGCTTAGGGAAAAATGAGAGCTTCTTACCCAGCATTCCCACAAGCTGTTCGCATCTGATTGGTGGCTGTGCTTGGGGCACATGTCTAATTCTAAACTAATCACTGAGGACTGATGGATGTGAAGGGCTGGTTCCTTACGTGTAGGTCACATGATCCACCTCTGAGCCATCAGAGACCATGGCACGTGGGGCAGCCAAGAATGTTGGAAAGGGAAGTTTCTAACAGCAAAATGAGATAACTGGAGTATTCTTTCCAAGTGACCCGTGAAAGGGCAGCAAAAACAAGGTTCCCACCCTCTGGACCTGTTTCCCAATCACCGCCTTCACTGAAGCCCCTTCCAGCTCTGCCTCTGATTCACTGACAGATCCAAGGTGAAAATTTACAAGAACATTAGGTTTAGCAAAGGCGGCAGCTTTATACTTCAAAGGTGTCTTAGAAAGGCGTTCTTAAAATAAAACTTAAAACACACTGACACAAACAACAAAGGCAGTGGGGCTCTCCCAAACTCTAAGAAACATGGTTCTTTGTCCCTTGGGGTGGGGGAGTAAAAGCTGATGAATTACTAATGAATTGTGGGGGTGATTTTGATGGCACTTTCTTCAGCAGCAAAAGTCAGCAAGGACTTGGGTGAAACTTCGTAAATTTTATGATTTCCTAATCTGTTGGGAGAAACAGCGAGCAACCCATACAGAATGGGACAGAAATATAATGAATGCTCTTTTGATAGGAGCTTTCTGGGGTATGCCTTCATCTGGGAAGACAGTAGTCTCAGAGAGGGGCCCTGTGGACACAGTTTCTCCATCGGGCCCCTGGTGGCTAAAGGGGACCTTCATTCTGGCAGTTTCCTCTACAGACATTTTGCTTGGTGCTGGACACACAGTAGATGGGCCCCGTCCTTCTCCTACTTTCAGTCTAAGAGTATCAATCAATAGGTCCTCCAATCAAAGCGTGATGAGTTTGATGAGCACTGTCCTTGTCTAAAGGGGACCTGATTTAGATTGAAGTGTCAGTGATATTCTCCCTGGAGAAGCAGCATTTAACCTGATGCAGATGAAAGGAAATTGACCAGGAAGGAGGAGTGAGGGAGCCTTCTGGAATGCAAAGAGGATGGGATGCAGGGAAGCTTGGGGATCTGAGACCAAATCACTGTGCTGGGGGATGGCAAAGGTGCAGAGAGTGATGAGAATTGAAGTGGAGAAGCAGAAAATAGCAAATCATTTAGGGCCTTAGAGTCCAAGGGAAGAACCCTGGACTTCATCCCAACAGCAGTGGAAAGCCAGTAAAGGAATTTCTTACATGTATTTTTTAAAGCAGGAGAGTGACTCGGCCAAAGAAACATTTTTTAAAAATCATATTGCACAGGGAAGTAAGACTATGTTTATGTTATGATTTATATTTTAAAAAGTTTCTCTGGCTACTGGATTGTAGGGGAGCAAGAAAAGCAGGAAGGAGACCCATAGGAGGCTGCTTCAATAGTTCAAGTGATAGATGAATAGAATATTTGTAATCATATATTTGATAAGAGACTTTTACACAAAACATGTAAAGAACCATGTCAACTCTACAATACAAAGATAAATCACGATATTTAAAAATGGTCAAAGGACCTGCATAGACATTTCTCCAAAGAAGATACACAAATGAGAGAGAAGGCCAGGAAAAGGTGCTTAACACCAATCCTTGTTAGGAGAATGCAAAGCAAAACTACAATGAGATGCCACTTTTCAACACAACAAACTAACCATATCCTTATCTCTTCCTAAAACCCCTCTGCAACTCAGGGTACGTAGAAGATAAGGTTAAGTCTTCTTAGAAAACATTAAGCTATGTGGACCCCAACCCTGTATTTTCAGTTCCAACATCCTCATCCCATCAATTTTCTCTCCAGTTCCCTAATTGCTTCCTCTCAAACTTGGGTTTTTTGTTCGTTTGTTTGCCTTGTTGTTTGTTTGTTTTTTTGACATGGAGTTTCACTCTTGTTACCCAGGCTGGAGTGCAATGGTGCAATCCTGGCCCACTGCAACCTCCACCTCGTGGGTTCAAGCGATTCTCCTGCCTCAGCCTCCCACGTAGCTGGGATTAAAGGTGCCCTCCACCACACAGCTAATTTTTTGTATTTTCAGTAGAGATGGGGTTTCACCATGTTGGCCAGGATGGTCTCGAACTCTTGACCTCAGGTGATCCACCTGCCTTGGTATCCCAAAGTGCTGGGAATGATTACAGGCATGAGCCACCACATTCTGCCCAACTTGAGGTTTTGTGTCCCTGTGAGAGATGCAGGCCAGGTTTCTCCTTACCTGAGTATCTTCCTTTGACACTGACCCTGATGCTCTGTATGTTCTAGCCCTTGTCATCAGCCCATTGTGCTCTGGGTTAGGTTATAGAATTGTTGCTATTACTTTTTCGCTTTCCTTACCAGCCCAGGCACTCCTGGAGGGAAGTTTCTGGTCTGGGAGCTCTGTGTTACCAGAGAGCCAGGCGAGAGTGACCAGTCAGTCAGGATGACAGGATGTATATGCTACAAAACTGCCTGGCCCTGGAGGCACTGTCCTCATCCAGGTATCCTCTCAGTGGGCTGCCAAGAGCCTCAGGTGCCTGGACTCAGAGGCGGGACTGGTCCAAAATGGGCAGGACAATTCCTGGAGACGTCAGGATGAGAAGCCATGGGCAGCTGAAGCATGACCATGGTTAGAAGCTCTTTGGGGACAGAGGGACCTAGAACAGGAGCACTGCAAAAGAGGATGACCTCATGCTTTGGAGGTTGTCTGTCTTTGGATGAAAAGAGGGAGAGAGAAGGCTGGAGATGGCTTAAGGGGAATCTCTGCATCCACATGAGTAGATTATTCTGCTTTCTGTAAGGGCTGGGTGAGAAATAACCAGAAAAGCCAAGCTCTTCACGCCCTCTCACCTCATTAGGGATTACTACTGGGATTCATCTCCTAACCTTAATTGCTTTGCACCTCAAAGTGTTCCTTAGGCAATTGCCTTCTTGTCCTCCAAAACACGGTTCCATTGCAACTTCCTCCACCAACCCTCCTCAGTGTGCCCCCAGAAAAGTAGTGGGTGTGCAACACATGTCCTCTGCCCTTCTTTTGGCCCTTACCACATCTGGGCCTTGGTTTCAGTTCATCTCTAGATACGGAGCACCAGTGTGCCACCCCAAACTGCTACCCAGGCAGTGGAACGTGTCTATTCAGTTTATTGGTCATGTCGTATGCAGCTGGATTCTACATGAACCCTGCACAACACACCTGGCATGTGTGCTAATGCTAATCACACTGATGGGGAAACTGAGACCACACCCTGTGTTAGGCAAAGGTGTCTCAGTGTTCTGCACACACGGCATTTTCTTATTGACTTAATGTTTTAGAAGCTGAACATCCTCTGTTAGAAGGCAGCCTTGGGGCCGGGTGCAGTGGCTCATGCCTATAATCCCAGCACTTTGGGAGGCCAAGGTGGGTGGATCAACTGAGGTTAGGAGTTTGAGACCAGCCTGGCCAACATGGTGAAACCCCATCTCTACTAAAAGTACAAAAATTAGCCAGGCATGATGGTGTGTGTCTGTAATCCCAGCTACTTGGGAGGCTGAGGCAGGAGAATCACTTGAACCCAGGAGGTTGAGGTTTCTGTGAGCGGAGATGGCACCACTGCACTCCAGCCTGTGTGACAGAGTAAGACTCCATCTCAAAAAAAAAAAAAAAAAAGGAAGGCAGCCTTGGCAGTGTGCACTCTTGGGCTGTGGAGGAAGCTGTACAAAGCTCAGGTGAGGTATAGGTGGTACTGGGGGCCCATCAGAAAATGAAGGTGGGATGGTGCCTTTGAGACCCTAGAGAGGGAAGCCAGGGGAGTCTGAGAAGTGTCTTCTTTCCTCCTTGTAGAAGAGATCACACATGCGCACACACACACACACTCACAGAGACACACACAACACACACAGACACATACAGACACACATAGAGACACACACACACACGCACACACACACAGAGTTCCCTTTTCTGGTATCCTTCAGTCCTGCCACCTGGAATTGTTCAGACTCCCTGTCAAGGCCTTTCGGCACCCTTTGGGTGGCAGAGGCTGGCCTCCTCCTAGCTTGTCAATCACGTCTTCAGTGGAATGCACACAGCGCCCTGAGGATATTGGGCTTAGAATCCCAGCCACACTCAATGTAGAAGCAACATCATCTTACTCACTCTCTTCCTTGTAGGGCCTAGGGCTGGCCACGGAAAGGCCACGTTCTGAAGAAAGCCATGTTTGAAAACAAAAATCCTAGGACTCTTTTAGATTAGGGATTTCTTTCTGATTTAAACCATTGGACCACACTTTACAAAGACATTCACCGAGGAATTGCTTTGGACAATACATTCCTTCAGTATAGTTTTGTATCTTTTTTCATTTTTTTAACAATAGAAAATTTGAAAATACCCACACCTTGAAAAGAAAAAAAAATCACCTTTTTCCTCTAGTATCACCCAGAAATAACCACTCAATATTTTGTTGCATGCATCTTTCAGACTTATGTATATAAATATAGATACACATTTCATCAGTGATCCACATTTATGTAAATATTATTGTACTGTGTATAGCATATGCAATCATTTGATTTTAAAAGTGACCTCATTTGTATTTAGCTCTTCAAGGCAGAGGTCATATAATTTCAGAGCCACTATTCCTTCTGTAATTGTCCCAAGAAAAATCTCATCTCCCTGACTTGAAGTTCCACATACCCACTGTTCCATTACCTTTGAAAGACAAGACATCTTAGTGCCACGATTACAACTATGCCTTTGTATTGGTAAAAAAGAAAACGGGAAAAGGGAATCATGGGTGCACTTAATTAAGAAAATAAGGTGATTCATATCTTTTGAGGAATTTATAAATAATTGATGTCTAGTCTGGGGAAAATCCTCTCCTCCGACTTTCTTTTTCCGGAGAGTTGGCTAACAGTTCACATACTTTAGGGGATGCCACAAAAATCTGACTTAACCTCTGTTGACTTTTATTAGTCTTTGGTCTAAGCACTTTGCCAATGAGGGCATTCGGAAGTCTATAGCTGCCTTTCAAAGATCTTACTTGGCAAAGCTGTAGACCAACGGTCCTCCTGAATCTTTAATCCACAATAGATTTTCAGACTAATATTCGAACTCAAGCACAGACATTTCCCACCGTCCATCCAAACAAAATGAAGTCAGCTTTGACTGTGCAAAATGTCGATGAATTCTTCAGAGTAAATCAGCCTTGTCAGGGTGATGCAGAGCCATCAGCTCTTTGTGACATAATATAATATGAAATGATATTGAGCAACATGCGTTTGGCACTAAATTGTTAGCGGGTTTTAGCTTTGACAGCAGCAAGTTTATTGCTTTAATCCCAAGGTCTTTTAACCCTCTTTGACATAAATTGAGGTTGGCTTTTGTGAAAAAAAACTCCACTTTACTCTCTCTTCCTTTACCTAAAACTGCTTTTAACAATTTATGCTGGTACATCAGACACTCATTTTGAGTGACAAAAAGGAAAAAAAAAAAGAACAAGATCTATTAGAATAGAAGGGAAAAAAGGCCAACTTAGGCTAAGCAGTCTGTGTCTCTTTTGGTAGACACGTCACAGCTTTCTTCGGGCGGATATGCATTTTAAGTTATAATAATGTGTGGCTCCCACAAATAAAACAAGCCTGGGCAGAAGACTCCAGCAAGGTGGAGGACAGCCACTGCCAGGGAACAAAGGCTCCTAATCCGAAACAGAGGCCGTTTTTGCTTTTTGCTCCAATTGAAGGTATTTCCATATATGGGTTCATGCCTTCCTCCTCCACCACCTACCCCCCTACATTTTTAGAGATCAAAGATGACTTTTCTTTTATAGAAGTTTTATAACACTGATTTAGTAAGTATGGTATATAAATAAAGACTCCCCAAATTTTATGTCACAACTGTAGCACCAGACGGCCGGATGGGCTGAGGTCTGGAAGAATGGGAGAATTGGAGAGGGCACTGGGTCTCCAGTCTCCTTCTTGGTGCTGACATCTCTGCCAGGGACCCCTGCATACTTGGCTGGAAAGCTTTTGGGGAGAGGTGTTTTCTGACTCACAAGAAAGGCTGTTCCTTTTTTTTTCCTTCTTTTTTTGAGGCCAAATCTCACTCTGTCGCCCAAGCTGGAGTGCAGTGGTGTGAGCTCAGCTCAATGCAACCTCCGCCAACTGGGTTCAAGCAATTCTTATGCCTCAGTCTCCCAAGTAGCTGGGATTACAGGCATCTGCCATCATGCCTGGCTAATTTTTGTATTTTTAGTAGAGATGGGATTTTACCATGCTAGGCAGGCTGGTCTTGAACTCCCGACCTCAGTGATCCACCAGCCTTGGCCTCCCAAAGTGTGGGATTACAGACGTGAGCCACCACACCTGGCTGCCTGTTCCATTTTGGAGCACATGTGACCCACGATCTACCTCTCAGTTCATCGGGCCTGGTGAGCGAGCCAGAAGGAATCAAGTCTTCAGCTATGTCATCAGCCTGAACATCTCTGAAAGCCGTAACCATCTTTTCTGTTTCCTAGATTTAAAATTCTGATTTCTGTTGTCCCAGTAAGTATACTTTCAGGAATTTATCCTAAAAAAGTAGAAAAAAATACAATCGATGTGTGCAGACAGCAGTAGATTGTGGTAATTACCAGTCTTGGCTGCAGCATCAGACAGACCTGGGTTTAAATTCCAGCTCTGATCCTTGCCCGGAATGTCACAGCTTGTTAGTTACTTAGATTCTCTAAGTCCATTTTCCTCATCCATAAAATAGAGAAATGAACAGTATCTCCTTTCTAGGGTTAGGAAGATGAAAAGATAAAGCATAGAGAATGCTTCCTTAGTCTTTTCAGTTTTTATTATACCAGCATTGTTTACGAAGATCAAAATCAAAATCGACCTATGCTCATTTGTAAACCACAGGACAGGAAGAATGGTATGTAGCTATTACAGATAACTTTGTACATGCATTATATGGGCATGGTAAGTATACATATTGAAACTATATATTGTTATCTATAATAATAATAAGTGTTGCTAATTTAAAGCTACAGACTGAGACTGTATGATGTACATTTTATAAACAACGTCTCATATAATGCAAGATGTAAAAATTTGAAATGACATGCACCTCTGGCTATTGAGATTGTGATTTATTTATTTTTTTGTTTTTCTGTTTTTTAATTTTCAGGTTTATTGAAATAAAATTGACAAATAGAAATTGTGTATATTTACCTTATAAAACTTGACCTTTTGATATATCTTGCTCTCTCTATATATATTTCACATTATATATACATTGTGAGATGATTACCACAATCAAGCTAGTTAACATACACATCATCTCACATATTTACCATTATGTGTGTGTGGTGATAACACTTAAGATCTATACTCTTCAAAAATTTCAGGTATACAATATTGCTAACTCTAGTTACCACAGTCTACATTAGACCAAAGAACTTTTTCATGTTCCCTGTGTGCTTTAACCAATGTCTTCCCATTTACCCCAACCCCTCAACTCCCAGCAGATACCATTCTATCCCCTGCTTCTATGAGGCTGACCATTTTGTATTCCACATATAAGTGAGGTAATGTAGTATTTGTCTTTCTGTGACTTATTTCACTTGGCCAAATTTCCACCAAGGTTATCCACATTGTCACAAGGAGCAGGTTTTCTTTTCTTTTTCTTTTTTTTTTTTTTTAGAGTGAGCCTCTCTCTCTTACCCAGGCTGGAGTGCAGTGACACAATCTTGGCTCTCTGCAACCTCCACCTCCCAGGTTCAAACGATTCTCCCACCTCAACCTCCTGAGCAGCTGGGGCTACAGGTGCATTCCACCATACCTGGCTAATTTTTGTATTTTTAGTAGGGAGGGGGTTTCACCATGTTGGCCAGGCTGGTCTCGAACTCCTGACCTCAGGTGATCCACCCGCCTTGGCCTTCTAAAATGCTGGGATTACAGGCATGAGCCACTGCACTCGGCCCAGGTTTTCCATTGTTAAGGCTGAATAATATTCCATTATGCGCGCGTGTGTGTGTGTGTGTGTGACATTTCCTTAATTCATGCATCTGTTGACAGACTTTTAGGTTGATTTCATATCTTGGCTATCGTGAATAATGCCATAATAAATGTAAGAGTGAAGATACCTCTTTGTGGTACTGATTTCATTTCCTTTCTACAAATATCCAGATGTGGCATTATTGGGTCTTATGGAAATTCTACTTTTTATTTTTTGAGAAATCTCCATACTGTTTTTCATAATGGCTGTGCCAGTTTTCATTCCCACCGGGGATGTACAAGGGCTCCCTTTTCCACACATCCTTGCCAATACCTGTGATCTTTTGTCTGTCTGATAATAGCCATCCTAATATGCACAAGGAGATATTTCACTGTGGTTTTGATTTGCATTTCCCTGATGATTAGTGATGCCGAGCGCCTTTTCATATACCTGTTGGCCACTTGTATGTCTTTCTTTTGAGACATGCCTGTTCAGAAATTTAGCCCACTTTTTAAATTGAGTGATTTGTGTTTTCTTATATGATTTGTGTTTCTGATGCTATGTTTTAGATAGTAAGTCCTTACTAGATAGATGTAAAGTTCACAAATACATTCTCCCATTCTGTAGGCTGCTTTTTCACTCTACTGATTGTTTCCTTTTTTGCATGCAAATTTTTGGTGTGATGCAGTGCTGCTTGTCTATTTTTGCTTATGTTGCCTGTGCTTTTTGTATTATATCTAAAAATCACTGCTCAGACCAATGTCAAGAAGGATTCTCCCTAGCGACTATGATTTCTGATTCTTTTTCTTTCTTTTTTGCTTATCTGTTTTCCCCCCAAATTTTGTTACTATATGTATCTAAATACTTTCATAATGAAGTTTTAAAATAAGGGAGAAAGTGTGCTTCTCCACTGATCCTCACTGAATATGGGTGACATTTCTCTCCATCCTGAATGGTAATTGTTGGATTCATTAGTATATCAACGTCCCTTTTATCATGTGGGCTCAGATGTGCACTTGACACTGCAAATGCTGTCTCATTAGGGCACCGTCAGGTGGACCAAATACCTCTCTTTCTCATACTGGAGCCAATCTCTTTTATTATTTTTATTTTTTGAGACAAAGTCTCCCTCTGTCACCCAGGCTGGAGTGCAGTGGCACAATCTCGCCTCACTGCAAACTCTGCCTCCCGGCTTCAAGCAATTCTCTTGCCTCAGCCATCTGAGTAGCTGGGATTACAGGCATGGACCACCATGCCCGACTAATTTTTGTATTTTTAGTACAGATGAGGTTTCACCATGTTCGTCAAGCTGCCCTTGAGTTCCTGGCCTCAAGTGATTCACCCTCCTTGGCCTTCCAACATGCTGAGATTACAGATGTGAGTCACTGTGCCCTGCCCTGGTGGAGCCAGTCTTATCTGTTGCCGACTAAACACCTCCAGCTGGTCTTTGCCAGACCTTCGATTTATAGGCAATTGTCAAGATAATCTATGCTGTGGACAAAAGAGCGTCCCTGCTCCCCCACCCCCAGCCCCAGCCCCTTAAACTTGGAGATTATCACACATTTTGGCAGTGACCCTCTTCTTCAAGCATCTCAGCTTCCTTTTTTCTGTTTTAGGGTCCAGTTGAGGTGGGCTGCAAATGCTACCAAGTCTTTGCTAAAGACAGTGGCCAGTTACAAATGCTTTATATATGTGTGTTTTATGATAAAGACCGTCAGCTCTCTTACGGCCATTTCTATTTCTAGAGGTTGAGATCTTGCTAATACATTGCTCTTCAGTTTAAATCTGTTATGCAAAACTAGGCTCAAGCTTCAATTATTTTACAAGTGGTTCAATAGTTCGATAAATTATTCAGATTTATGGTTCACATTGCTTTAACCAAATATACTGATCTGGATATGTGAGATGACATTAGTCAGACCGTGGGTGGGCACGTTACTCTCCCTTTGCAGTTGTTCTAAATTTTTTTTAAAGAAAAACAATGCCGACAAGTCATACATTAATTATAGCTAAGCAGATGTAAGAAAAACTCACCTCTCCGCTGTGACTCATGATGAGTGGCTCTAAAATCCCCCAGAAGGAGATGAGAAGAAAGGCGTCTCCTGTACGGGGCTGGGAACAGCCACACTCTGAGGCCAGGCTGGGGGATGTCATTTTCCTTAGTGCCAAGCTACAAGTCTCCAGCCTCTTTCTGGCTGTCTGTGTAGGTTAAGGCTACCTCCTCAGGAGAAAGAATGGGTGGGGACTGTGTGTCTGGAAGCCTTCCAGTGTCTGGAGCAAAAGGAGCCATTTCCAAGGAGGCCATAGGACACGTCCACTCAGCCCTCCTGTTTGACAAACACATTAGCTTCTTTAATGAATGCTGTAATAAGCTTTCCATGGCCATTTCTATTTACCCAAGACCACCTCTGCTGCCACCAAGATTGGGTGAGTGGTTATGTATCTTCACAGCCCAGAGAAGGAGCAAATGCCCTGCTCACAGCTGCTCCAAGATTTGCTCTGTGGCCATGAGGTGATGCCCCACATGGTATGTCCAGGGTGGAGGACTCCCCCAGCCCTGCCATCAGGTGCCTGAGTACAGAGAGGTCACAACATTCTGGAATACAAACCTTTGTCTGCAAATCTCACACCCTACTCCGCCTGTCCCTAATAATTTTAGGACTCACCATTCACTGTGAAGCAGCGTACAGGGTGTGCCCTGGTCTCTGGGGACTCTATTGGATGGATGGATAGATAGATAGACAGATGGATGAACAGATGATAGATAGACAGATGAACAGATAGATATGATAGATGGACTATAGATAGGTAGATAGATAGATAATGATAGATTAGACAGACCATCTGATTGACAGCAGGCAGATAAACAGATAGATAGATAGTTGATAGATAGACTGATCTAGAATCCAATCCCATTTGCTGTGAAAAGCCCAGAAACCTCCTACCCAATACCTCTGGGCAGTCTGTGTGACTCTGTTTTCTTCCACTTCCTTGTTATACAGAATTATTGACACATCTGGAGTTTTGCCCCTTTTGGCTTGGGCTCCTCCACTAACTGCATTAACACAGGCATGGAGTAGCAGCCCTTCCCTAGACCCCCAGGCTCCCCTGGAAAATGGCAGTCATATGTGGAAACTTTCAGGAAGATGCGGGGAAAGAGGGATGGACTTTATTTCCAGCAGGGCAAAGACCTCTGGGGATGTGTGGAGATGGTGACAGGGAGAGCTTCCAGCCCAGACCTGTCACAGTATGTTTCTTAGAAATTATTCCAGACTGGAGAGAAACGATGCACCTTCCAAGCAGACAAATGTGGCTGCGGTCATTTATGGTTTTAAATAGGAGTCTCTTTCTTCTTCTTCTTCCTTCCTTAAACATAGATAGAAATTGCTATCAGTAGTGACATCTCAGGACTGTGGCTGTAAGCCGGCTTCCTTGGGCAATGTCTGGCTCACAGATGTGATTTGCTTCACTCACAGTAAATTTTTAAAACCATAGTAAGAAGAAGTCAACATTCAAAACTCAGTAGATTTTACTGCCAAATTATTAGATTTCCATTTTCTCCTTAAAATTCAGATAACCTGGTAATATTAAGAGATCCATATTCCTGCCTGGCAGAGGCTGGCCGGTGCCGTCTTAGCTACCTCCTCTAAATAGACCAAGAACATTCTGGTTGCCACTACCCCCACCGGGGTACAACGCTGCCCTTCTCTTGGCTCACCTGATGTTTGCAAGTGTGCCTTTGCCTGACCAGTCCTGAAGGATCTAGCACAGCCTGGGAAGGTATGAGAAGGGAAAGTGTGGTCATAGCCACACTTTCAAAGTAGTACTCAGAACTTTATCTGAGTACTACTTAAAGTTTCAGCAGAACTTTGTCAGTTCTAAAGTCTATTCCTTTTTTTTTTTTTTTGTAAAAATAAGGCTAATTTCCTCACAGTCTATTGTCATGAAATTTTGCACTGAAATCTTCGCAAAAATGCTTTGAACTCTTCATAGGCGGCTGATAACATAAAGGTGATGGTTTTGGACTCTTTCTACTTCAAACTTCATGAAACATCTGTATTATACGTTTCCTTCTTTTGTACTTGAAACTGGATACTCTTTTTAGAAAGAAATTTCAGTACCACAGAACTGAAAAGTTGAGAGAGTTGACAGTTTTCTCTGATTTCATGCCCAAACACATGTTGACTTTAATTCTTTGGGAGTGAAAGCCAAGCCTTGGGTGCCAGGTTGGCATGTTGGGGATATCATCATTTCTTTCAGGTCACTCAGGCCATGTTCTGCTAATTATTGCATTGGTGCATGGCATGTGCTTGATATTTGAGGTCTCAAAGTTGTACACAACACACAGACTGTGGGATGGCCAGGGAAAGGAGAAGGGTGTCAGAAGGGCAGCCAATACCCTCCTGACCAGAGGGATAACTTTAGATGATAGGGAATGCCCCAAGGCTGAGTGTGGTGGCTCATATTTGTAATTGCTGCACTTCGAGAGGCTGAGGTGGGAGGATCTCTTGAGCTCTGGATGTCGAGGCTGCTGTGAGCTATGATCTCACCACTGCACTCCAGCCTGGGTAATGGAACAAGACCCTGTCTCCAAAGAAAAAACAAACAAACAAACATAAAATAATACCGTGAAGCAATGATGCAGGCCTGTGTCTCAGCTGCTGGCAGTTGTCACAAATGCACGCAAGCACAAGTTTGCAAGACTGGTTTTTCATTCATTCATCTACGGTATAAGGAGCCCCGGTCACTTAGCTCTCTCCACTGTGGAACTGTGGTGGTCACCCGATGACATTTCAGGGACCACCAAGAAGTCCCTCTGGAGACCTGTGGGAATGAAAAGGAAATAGACCATCTCTCCTCACGCTAAGGCCCAAGAACTCCATGCAAAATTCCCCTTGAGCTCTTTGAAAGCCTGGAAGATGCTACTCAAGGGTAAGAATTGTGGGCCTATGACATTTAAAATAGATGTTCCTTCCACTCGATGCTTGTGAGTGGGTTTGGATTTGAGTTGCTTTCCAAGTTTTTGCATGAATCTCCTAAATTTTTACGAAGGTGTATATTTGAAGAAGCCAGGGATTTCAGCCCCCATCCAAACTGGTGATTGGCTTCTAAACTTGTTTTCTGAATCGTGCCATTCTGGTGTCAGAGCCCCCACGATGCCAGCAGAAGCCGTGGGCCTCCACCTTGCAGACCCACCACACCACTGGCACGCAGGTGGGAGAGCAGTGCTGACCTCCTGAGCGGGTGTCAGTGTTCAGGAATAATGTCTAATCACTTAGCTGTGGGCACCAAGCCTGCTCCTCTCAGGCCCACTTCCAACCCCCCAGGCCTGCGAGTCATGAGCAGAACTGCCCTAAATTATACCGCAGATCACTCTAGCGTTCCATTGTGTTCAGTCAGGTCTTTTGTTTTGTTTTTGGGAGACAGAGTCTCACTCTGTCACCCAGGCTGGAGTGCAGTGACATGATCCTGGCTCACTACAACCTCTACCTCCCAGGTTCAAGCAATTCTCCTGCCTCAGCCTCCCAAGTAGCTGGGATTACAGGTGCCTGCCACCTTGCCCAGCTAATTCTGTATATTTAGTAGAGACGGGGTTTCACCATGTTAGCCAGGCTGATCTCAAACTCCTGACCTCAGGTGATCTGCCCGCCTCAGTTTCTCAAAGTGCTGGGATTACAGGCGTGAGCCATCACGCCCGGCCCAGACAGGTCTAGCTCTGAATTCATGATCAGCCCCTGGCTCCCAGCTCAATCCATAGGATCCACTCAAACCCCCTCTCTGCAGGCACCATATTTTACCAAATTTGTTTTTCTTTCCAGTGACTGCATTCCAGATTGCCCAGAGACGCAGGAAAACCCCATGGGCTCCCCAGTTTTAAGAGGATCGTGAGAGCTGCAGGGTGGCAGGCTTTTCAAGGGACTGGTGTGAACAATCCACAACCAGCAGAGAATAAATTCAGGAAGCCAGGTCAATACGTCATCCCTAACAGTCTCGCTCGCTACACCACAGGCTTTCTTGACAGACATTCATTAAGTGCTGCTTCCACCATGGCCGGCCTCTAGCTGCTCCCAGTTTTCTAGAGGGCATTGGTTAACATGGGGGTGCAACCGTGATTCTGCTGCAACATCAAATGATATATCCAAGAGAAGCGACCGAGGGGAAGTGAGGTGTGTTCCTGCCTGACTAATGGGCTTCTGAGGCCAATTATTTATCTTCTATAAATCAGAGCTTAGAGAAGGAGGTATTCCTTTCATAGGATGAATACAGGGTTGGGCTCTCTGCTCCCCAGGCCTGCTCCTCCTGCACACTTACGTATCCCATGGGTGACAGAGGGCTTGGAGCCTGGCCAGGTGTGTGGACAAGAGGCCCCTCCTTGTGCACAAAACGGCATGACAGAGGCAGGGGGTGGTGAGACGGATGCGATGCTCCTCATCCTCCTCCCGTCCCTCTTCCCTCTGGGATGCTACCACCTCATTTTGTGCCCCAGGTGGGAAGCAGATAAAAAGGCTTGTCTTTCTTCCTAATCTTGCTTTCCCTTGGAGTTCACCGTAGCCACATATTGTGTGGTCGGTGCTGCTTCTCATGGGCATCTTGAGATGTCGAACGTCTTGCGATGGTGCTGTGGCTGAGCTAGAAACCCCATGCAAGTTTTGAGCCACCGGCTTGTCTATGGCCATACTACCCTGAACACACGTGCTCTCAGAAACTAAGCAGGGTCAATCCTGGTTAGTACTTGCATGGGAGACAATGGCTTTCCTACCGTTTTTTCTCTGGAAGGCCTTGTTCTCTCAGTAGTGCTCTTATTTTTTTGTTTGTTTGTTTTTTATAAAAAGAACCTCACTCTTTCAACACGGGGCATTGCCACCATGGCTCTGTGCAAAGATCTGCTTTCATTTTATTTATTCGTTCACTTTATTCCACTTTCCCTTCCCAATTGGCAATTTTGATGTGTTTGACCTGTACTTGTCTTTTGTGTTTACATGTATTCTTGCAAAACATGTACTATTGATTTGTACATGTGAAACTTGATTTTATGTAAACAATATTGGTTGAGACATTATAATCTTTTGTTGACTTTCTCTCATTTGGCACTAAATTTTCAAGAGCCATCAAGATTGGTATCTGCACATCTAGATTTTTTTTTTCAATTGCTGCATCTGACCTGTGGTTTGCATCCACTGTGTTTTGTTTGTCCACACACAGTAATGGATAACCCAACTGCCTCCAGTATTCAGCACATGAAATCATGCTACTGTTAACTTCTCTGTTGTCTACTTAGGGCCACGTATGGAAATTTGGGGGATAGAAGCAAAAGAGCAGGTGCCATCTCACAGCAGTCAGAATGGTGATTATTACAAAGTCAGGAAACAACAGATGCTGGAGAGGATGTGGAGAAATAGGAACACTTTCACACCACTGGTGGGAGTGTAAATTAGTTCAACCATCGTGGAAGACAGTGTGGTGATTCCTCAAGAATCTAGAACCAGAAATACTGTTTGACCCAGCAATCCCATTACTAGGTATATACCCAAAGGGTTATAACTCATTCTACTAAAGAGACATATGCACATGTATGTTTATGGCAGCACTATCTGCAATAGCAAAGACTTGGAACCAACCCAGATGCCCATCAGTGATAGACTGGATAAAGAAAATGTGGCACATATATACCATGGAAACTATGCAGCTATAAAAGAGAGTGAGTTCATGTCCTTTGAAGGGACATGGATGAAGCTGGAAGCCATCATTCTCAGCAAACTAACACAGGAACAGAAAACCAAACACCTCATGTTCTCACTCATAAATGGGAGCTGAACAATGAGAACACATGGACACAGGGAGGGGAACATGACACACCAGGGCCTGTCAGGGGGTGGGGGGCAAGGGGAGGGAGAGCATTAAGCCAAATACCTAATGCATGCTGGGCTTAAAACCTAGTTGATGGGTTGATAGGTGCAGCAAACCACCATGGCACATGTATACTTATGTAAAAAACCTGAGTGTTCTGCACATGTATCCCAGAATGTAAAGTAAAATAAAATACAATAAGTAAATAAAAAGCCAAGCCAAGAAAAAAAAATGTGGCTAAGCTGCCTGATTTTCTCCAGAATTGCTGTACCAATTGCATTTCCTGAAGCAGTGAATTACAACTGTATATGCCTACACTGCCTTCAACATTCTGCATTCTTCGGGTTACCAGTTCAGCCAGTCTAATATGTAGGAAGTGATATCTTATTATTGTTTTAATTTGCATTTCTCTGATTAATGATTGTAAGCATCTTGTCAATGTGCTTGTTAGCTTTAAAGTTTTCTCATCTATTAATTATTATTCGTATCCTTTGACCATTTTTCCATTAGGTTGACATGTTCTCTTTGTTGATATGCAGAAATTCCTTACATATTCTAGAAACAGTAATCCCCTGTTGTTTTAGGTTTGGCAAATCTCTTTTCCTGGCTTAGCATTTAGTAACGTTGTTTCTGTTTGTTTTTGTTTTTGTTTGAATAGATTTCTTTTTATTTCAATATAATAAAATTGATCCATTTTTGATGCCTTGTGGTTGTTTGTTTTTGAAATTTTAGTGAAACTGTCATGGTGAACCTTGATGATGAAGAAAAAAAAATCAGAATTGGGAGGGACGAGAAAACAGGTATATTTGCTAATAATATTATCATCTACCCAGAAAAACCAAAGAAATCAACACCACACGCGCGCGCGCACACACACACACACACACACACATTTAGAACTAATAATAGAGTTTAGCAAGATTGCTGGATTCAAGATCAACATACAAAAATCAATAGCACTTCTCTACCCCAGCAATAACCCACTCACAAATAAAACATATAAATGAGCAGTGCTTTTCTACCCAGACGATGTATTTCATAAACTTTTTGTGTTTTATTTACTTAAGGGAATTGGTTCTCTGCTGTGGAACATTAGCTGATGCATAGCATCTTAAGTGAACACTGCTACAGAGGGTAGAGGAGAGGAGGACGTCAGGGAGTGGCTGACCCCCTGGACAGGAAGACCTGGAGGGAAAGGGTCTTCAAAGTGACTCAAGGTCTGTGGATTCGGCATTGTGGGTAAGCCCCTTGAGGTGAGGAGAGATGTCCATCTTTTTTCACCTCTGTATCCCCACCACCTGGTGTCTGTCACCTAGAGGGTCATCAATATTTATTGACAAATGAATGGTGTAGCCTATTTACTAAGGTCTTAGTGACCATTTATTTATAGCTTTCAATGAAGTCCCAGGAGAGCTTTCTAAGGGTAGAATTGATTTTGACAGATGAACACGGAAGCAATGCACACTATTTACCATGTTCAGGAATAAGATACAAAAGTGTTCTGCAGGATAAAGGTTTTTCTTTTTCCATCTTTGGCAGAGGATGAGAGAATATGGTTGTTTTTTTTTTTTTTTTTTTTGACAGGTCTCTGTTGCCCAGGCTGGAGTGGAGTGGTGCAGATCGCAGCTCACTACTGCACCCTTGAGCTCCCCAGCTCAAGAAATCCTCCCACATCAGCCTCCTGAGTGGCTGGCACAACAGGTGCATGCCACCATGCCAGGATGACTTTTGTATTTTTTGTAGAGACAAAGTATCACTATGTTACCCAGGCTGGTCTCAAACCCCTGGGCTAAAGCAATCCTCCTCCTGCCTCAGCCTCCCAAAGTGCAGGGATAACAAGCATGAGCCATGGCACCAGCCAAGGATAAAGACTTTGTATCTTAAAGATTCTTTGGATACCCCATTTAAGTCATACATTTTATTGTGATAAATATACATCGCATACAATGCACCATTTTAATCATTTTTAAGTGCACTGTTTGGTAGCATTGAGTCCATTTCACATTGTTGGGCAGCCATCATCACCATCCTTTTCCAAAACCTTTTCATCTCCTCTAAATCTAACTCTGTACCCATTAAACAGTAACTCTCCATTTCCTCCTCCCCTAGCCCCTGGCAACCACCATTCTACTCTATGAATTCAACTGCTGTAAGTGCCTCATAGAAGTAGGACCCTACAATATTTGTCCTTTTATGTCTGGCTTCTTTCAATTTATAGAACGTCTTCAAGCTTCATCCATATTGTTGCATGTGCCAGCATTTCTTTCTGCTCTGTGGCGGAATAATATTCCATTATGTCCATACCACATTTTGTTTATCCCTTCATTCATCAATGGACATTGAGGCTGTTTACAACTCCTCATCATTTAAGGCATAGTTATTGCATGTGTGATCTTGGCTAGATAAGTCATGGGGACACACAGGAAAGTAAAATACACTCACTCTGTGCCTCGCCCAGAGGTGCTATTGGAACCGGGTCATCTGGCAGACACGGACTCCTTGGTGCTTTAGGCAGGAGAAACCATATACACAAAGATATCCAGAGACTGTCAAATGGCTCCCTGTAACTAGAACACAGGTTGTATGGTCAGAGTGGGCTGCAAGTTGGAAGAACCAACAGTGGGTGATCAACCAGAAATAAATGGGTTGGAGTCAACATTTGAAGGATTCTTTCTTAAGACAACAAAATTGCTTGCAACCTAACACAAACACATTTCTCCTTTTACACAAAAGGCGTCTCAGTGTACATGCTGTTTGACACCTTGCTTTTGTTTGTGCATCTTATCTTAATGCTGTATCGTGGCAATCTTTCTATATCCATATGTAGAAAGTGCCTTCATGTTTTTAGTAGCTTCGTGCTGTTAGAGTGTATGGATGTACCATAATTTATTTAACCAGTTTCCTCTAGATGGACATTTTGGTTGTTTGGCATTTTTGCTCTTACAAGCAATGCTAATGAATAACCTTGCACAGACATCATTTCACACATGTGCAAGTGGAACTGGAGGATAAATTCCCAAATGTATAATTGATGGGTCAAAGGGTATATACATATGTGATTTTGATAGATGGTGCTGATTTGCCCTCCACAGGGGTTACACCAATTCATATTCCCAACAGCAATACGTGGTATCTGTTTCTCCGTAGTCTCACTAACAGAGTGTTATCAAACTTTTGGATTTTTGCCAATTCAATAGGTGAAAAATGGCATCTTAAGATAGTTTTAACTTGGGGCATCTCTCATTAGAGCAAAGTTGTTTTTTTTTCTTATATTTGAATCATTTATATTTCCTTTTTTGTGAATTTTCCTGTCCCCCACTTTCAATTTGGTCATTGTCTTTCCTTTAAATTTCTAGGAAATCTTTATTTATTATTAGCCTTATTGTATTGAACGTTTGTTGTTCTTTTTTATAATCAAGAATTGTTGTTGAATTTTAACAGGTACTTTGTGTTCATGTTTGAATAATCATATGTTTTCCTCCTTAAATCTAGTAGTAGAATGACTTATTTAGTGGATTTTTGTATTATTTTGCCATTGTTAAATTTCTGAAATAAAACTCCATTTTTATAGCCTATGGTTTCTGATGATCTAATGAATGTGGTTTGCTAATATTTCACAGCTGATTTTTGCACCGATGTACATAATAAGGTTGGACTACATTTTTGTTTTTTTAATTTTTTTAGAGTGAAATCTCTTTCAGATTTGGGTGTATTGTTATATTTGTTTCAATAAAAGATTCTGAGCATTTCCTTTAAAAAAAAATGCCCTAGAACAGTTTAAGCATTATCAGATCAGCTGATTTTTTTTAAAGAAAATAAAATTTGCAAACACTTGGGCCTGTTTTGAATTTCTTATCTTATTGTTCTTCTCCTTACTCTAAAGAAATAGCTTGTGAATTTATTCTTTAGACTTCTGAGTTTCTAGTTTCCTATCATTAACTTCTGCTTTTATCTTCATTGATTTTTTCCTTATCACCTTTGTTTTATTTCTAACTTGTTGAGTCATGTGCCTAATTCATTTGCTTTTATTCTCTTTTTTAAAAAATTGACATATATTTTTGAGTTTATTACTTTTCCTCAGAGTGTCTTTTAGCTGTATTCATAGTTTCTGCAATATACTATTTTCACTACTATTCGCATTGCACTTTCTCAGGGTTTTTGCATTAAACTGGCCATCTGAAGTAAGACATCTTTCAGTGTTTCTACAGAGAACGTGGGTCTCAGTAGGTAGAACTTGGGTCATCCCTACCAATTTGGATTCCTATTATTGTGGGGGATGATGTGAGGTGGTGGTTTAATAGCGCTGCGTGGGTTGTCACTCATACTCAGTCACTGATGCGGGTTGCACTCGGCCCTGAGTCCTGTGCCTAATATGGCTGATACCGAGGCATGGCATTGCACCCATGTGAATGCTGGAATCAACACAGCTGCACCAAACACTGATTACTTAGAAATGTGGGGTTTAGACATTGTTTTTTTTTTTTCCTTCCCCTGTTTATAAAAAAATATTGACTGGTTTAAGCTAGATCCAACAGGAAATGTTAAATGTTAAAAAGAGACCTGTCCAATTAAGATGGCATTTATCTTTAAAGTACAGTGTCTCTCTGATGTCCTCAGTGATACCAGGTGGATTGGATAGAGATGGGCATTATAGAAAAGGGAATGGTACATTGATTTTCACAAATCGTGCTCTTTCACCTTGTGTATGTGTGTGTGTCTGTGTGTGTGAGAGAGAATGAAAAAAAAACTGATTACAGAATGTAAGTGTAGAAATATTTTTTAGACTAGCATCACCAAGGCGTGAGAAATGTTACAATAGATAATTTTGTCCTCTATTAATGATGCTTTTTAATATTTCATTTCTAAATGAAAGGGGATACTGTCATTGCAGTGTGTAATATGTGCTGAGCTTTGGGATCAGAGAATTCCATTAGGTGATATGATTAAACGAGTTAAGAAACGGAAAATGCTGAGAACAGTGTCTGAAACATAGTAAGTTATACAAGAGTATGTGCTACTTTTATTATGACAAACAAAATAATTAATATTACAGATGAAAAGCTTATGTTTGGAGAGATTCAATAACTTTCTCGGGGTTATACTGGCATTAAGAGAAAAGTGAGATCCATGTTGAGTTCTTATGACTCCAAATCCACACATCAACCCCAATCCATCCCCCGAAATAACGTAGTTCGAAACATGCAATGACTCTTAAGAATATCTCTGATGAAATCCACAGAATTAAATTTCAAAGCTCTTCCTGAATAAAGAGCTAGTAATCCAGGAAGTCAAGTGTTAAAAATCCAAGAAGGGAACCTGGAAGCATTCATAAAGATATAATTTACCGACAACTCTTATCAGGTGTAAGTAGACCCTCTAGCTACAGATTTTACATGGCCTTGTCTATGCAGTGGACAATGTCCACAGTTGACACATGAGGTATTATAATTGTTGCTGGCCAATCTTAGTTTTGTTCAGAGGAGGAAGACAGTGAAAGGCTCCTGGAGATGCATTTATCCAGCACCTCCTTTTAACTTAGATTTATTGCATTCCAGACCCCACCATAAGCCTCATTTCTTTCTTCCAGATCCTTGTGAACACTGTCAATCATGAGTCATAGGCTATCTTGATGTGATATTTCCCCATTGCTACACACACATGCACAAATCATTTTTTTAAATTTTTTGCTTAAGGGAAACTCCTCTTTTCTCTTTGGTGTATTGCAAGCAAACAAACAAACAACACTACTTCCAAAAGACAGAGAAAGGGAACACTGGGTTTTTAGGTGTATAAGTCCTGTAACCATCACAAAGCTCTCTCTGCTTTTCATTTTGGTTTAAAGAATGCTACAAGGTCCACTGTCAAGTAAGAATTAACATCTCTCCTCGCTCCTTCTCCTTGTCTGCTTTGGGCAGGCAAAGGGCAACCAGTATCTACAGAAATGGTACATTTAAGGGTTATTACCTGTAGACTCTTTATATATTCAGGTGTAAATTATCTTCCCATTTCCATTTATTACATCCTTAACCCAGAGAAGGAATCCTCCACATGGAGATTGCAACAGCATCTGCTTCCATCAATGCAAATGCCATAGTTATAAGCAGGAGTCACTGAAATAAGGATTTGAAATAAAATAAAATAAAATAATCTATACTTTTAGCTCCCTTGAAAAGTCTGAGACCAGAGGAAAGGATTGGAAATATATCCACTAAGAGGCTTTCAAGGAGAAATAACAGAAAATCCAACTCAAACTGGCTTAAAGAAGAAATAAACTTTATCGACCCACTTAACTGAAAAGTCCAAAGGATCAAGCAAACTTCAGGTGAGGGTTGATCCAGCAATTTCATGATTGTTTGTCTTGGTATGGGTTCCTGTGTTCATTATCTATGGCTATGTAACAAATTACCTAAAAACTCAGCTACTTACAATAAAACACTTGTGGCATCTCACAGTTATTATGGGTTAGGAATGCAGGAGAGGCTTAGCTTGATGTTTCTGGCTGTAAATCTCCCAAGAGGGTGCAGTGAAGATGTCAGTTGGCTCTGCAATCCTCTGGATGGACTGGGGGGATGTGCTTCTAAGACAACTCATTTTGCACGGCAGGCAGATCGGTGCTGAGGGTTTCTGGGAGGGGAGCTCAGTTCTTCCCCCATGGGCTTCCTCACAACATGGCAGCTGGCTTCCCCAGAACAAAGGATCCAAGAGTGAGAGAGAGCCAGATGGATTCTCTTGGTTTTATGACCAAGCTGGAAAGTTGCATAGCATGACTTTTACCACATTTATCCATTAGAAGCAGGTTACCAAATCCAGCCCATTCAAGGTGGGGACATGAAGCTTCACCCTCTGAAGGGAGGCATGCTAAAGAATCAGATAACTTATCTGAGAGCCACTCCACTCTCAGCAGCCCTGCTCTCAGCCTCCTGTGGTCTTAACACTGCTGCTGGCCTCATGCTCAGGCCTCATGGTTCCTCACTCATGTCTAGTAGGGAAAAGCATATTCCCTCTGCTTATGCCTGATTGGGCAACTGAGATCATGTCCTTGCTCATGAGCCACATTCCTGTGGCCAGAGGGATGAGATCATTCTGATATACTTAGGCTAGAGCCACATGCCCCATGATCAGAGATGGAAAAGCATCATTTTTTTCGAGACAGAGTCTCACTCTATAGCCCGCGTGGGAGTGCAGTGATGCAATTTCGGCTCACTACAACCTCTGCCTCCTGGGTCCTTCTTCCCTCCCTCCAGAGCCCGTTTCCTCCGTTCAAGTGATTCTTCTGCCTCAGGCTCCCAAGTAGCTGGGCTTATGGGCATGTACCACCATGCCCAGCTAATTTTTGTATTTTAGTAGAGAAGGGATTTCTGTATGTTGGTCAGGTTGGTCTTGAACTCACCTCGGGTGATCCGCCCACCTCAGCCTCCCAAAATGCTGGGATTACAGGCGTGAGCCAACTCGCCCAGCCATCAAAATCTTTTGAAACACATGAGCTGCATAGGGAAAGAGGAGAAACCACAAGTATAATTCTGGATCTATTACCAGAAGAAGGAGAATTGAATCCTGCATGGTCCAAACCAACCTGTGTGTGTGCACCTGTGCACACACATATTCACACTTGTTTGTGCAATGGGGTACGTGGGGGAGTGGGTAGGTAGGCAAAAGTCAGCCAGGTATTGTCTGAAAGTGAGTTCAGGCTGGGTGCAGTGGCTCTCGCCTATAATCCTAACACCTTGGGAGACTGAGGCAAGAGGATTGTTGGAGGCCAGGAGTTCAAGATCAGCCTGGGCAACATAGTGAGACCCCATTCTGCAAAAATATAAAAAAATTATCCAGGCATGGTGGCATACAACTATAGTCCCACCTACTCAAGAGGGTGAGGTGGGAGGATTGCTTGAGCCCAGGAGTTTGAGGCTGCAGTGGTCTATGATTGTGCCACTGCACTCTAGCCTGGGCAATAGAGTGAGACTCTGTCTTCCCCCTAAAAAAAGTGAGTTCTGTTGAGCAATCTGTCACATAGCCCGTTTTATACTGTTTCAAACTAACTGATTAAGGAAGTATAAATTAAAAAGTCCATAAAAGTATGACTTGCTTATTGCATTTTTTACATATCGATCTCTTTCTTTCTAGGAAATGTCTCAGTTGCCTCTTAACGGTGGTGAGGCTTGGTTCTGGATCTAGCCCTGGTGTTTAGGAGGAGACAATGAGCCTGTACTCTGGCAGGCCGGTGCCAGGAACACATGAAACTCCTGCTGAAGAAGAAGGAGGCCCGAGAAGCAAACATTTGAGTGAAGCACTTCCCTCCCTCCAGAGTCCTCCTCCCTCCCTCCAGAGCCCTCCTTCCTCCCTCCAGAGCCCACTTCCCTCCCTCCAGAGCCCTCCTCCCTCCCTCCAGAGCCCGTTTCCCTCCCTCCAAAGCCGTCCTCCTTCCCTCCAGGGCCCTCTTCCCTCTTTGAACCCATATATTCTTCCTGCATGTAAGGGCCCTGAGGAAAGGGATTTGTGTTGGCTTGATTCACTGCTGAACCTGACCCCCTAAAACGGTCCCTGGCACACAGTGAATGCTCAATAAATACTTGTCTAATATTTATTGATATTAAGTATTATTAATATTGACAAGCAAATAAATTTGCTATATTTCCACGTGGTGGCTGAGTGTCCAGACTACACCCAGCAACCAAGGTGCCAGGATTATAGGCAAGAGTCACTGTGCCCAGCCTGAACTCACTTTCAGACAATACCTGGATGACTTTCACCTACCTACCTACTCCTACCCATTACCCACTGCACACGCAGGTGTGACTATGCATGCACACAGTTGCACAGGTGCAGACCCACCTGGATGCTCAGCCACCAAGTGGAAATATAGCAAATGCATTCATTTAATCCTCCTTCTCTTGGTAACAGATGAAGAATTACATTTGTGGTTCCTCCTCTTTCCTTATGTAGTTCATGTGCTTCAAGAGATTTTGATGCTTTCACAGCTCTGATCATGAGGCATGTGGCTCTAGCTGAGGCATATCAGAAGGATCTCATCCCACTGTCCACAGAGATGTGGTTCATGGTGAGGACATGATCTCAGTTGTCCCATCAGGCATGAGCTGTTTCCCTTGGGCCTGAAGTCTAAGCAAGGCAGTAGAACAAGGCAGTGTGAAATGCAGTCACCAGCACCCGGAGCCCCACATAGAGGGGGTGAGTATGGAATGGAGTAGCTCTTAGCCCCAGTGCTTAAGATCCGGAGTGCAGAAAAAAATATTTTTGACGTCTTTTCTTATTATTCATGTAAATTTAAAAAAATGTTTTTAGAAACAGGGTCTTGTTCTGTTGCCAGGCTGGAGTGCAGTGGCATGATGATAGCTCACTGTAACCTCCACCTCCTGGGCACCAATGATCCTCCTGCCTCAGCCTCCTAAGTAGCTGTAACTACAGGTGCACATCACTGTACTCGGCTAATGTTTTTTTTTATTTTTATTTTTGTAGAGACAAAGTCTTGCTGTGTTGCCCAGGTTAGTCTCGAACTACTGGCCTCAAGTGATCCTCCCGCCTCTGCCTCCCAAAGCACTGGGATTACAGGCATGAACCACCACATCCGGCCTGATTCAGCTAAATTTTTAATTCAGGCCCTCCATTTTTCAGTCTGATAAAAACAATCAGCCACATTGTGGGCTTTCTAGATTTCCCTGGAATCTTAAGAGTGACAAGGTGTCTTTAGGACTGGGCTCGTGTGGTCCCTGTAGTGGGTCATCCTTCCTTCCAGTGCTGGGTCATTGCTGGGTTGTGGCTCCTTCCTGTTGTGGGAGCCTGCAAGTATTCTTGTCTCCTTGCTGGGGCTCATCCCAGGGATAGCTGAGTACCAGGCCCTCCTCGGGGACCCACCAGCACCTAAGCTTTTTATTTCCTTTTTCTCTTCTTCCCTCTGGAGCATTTGTTTAGTCTCTGGAGCAGGAAACCTTGCACTGATCAGTCACATCGTCCTCTGTTCCTCGAGGCTTGGACTTGAGACGTGAAAGCTCCTGAGAGTTATTTTTCTGTTTTCAGTTAGCCCGCCTCTTCTTGAGGCAGTGAACCTCTGGTGGCTTGACTGGGAGGGACTCAAAGAGTAACAAGAAATACAGAATGGCAGAAACAATAGTTCCAGGGTCAAAAATGGGCATAATTGGGTTGCTAGGGGCTGGGGAGCAGGATAGAATGCAGAGCTGTTGTTTCATGGGTACTGAGTTTCGGTTTTGCAAGATGAAGAGTGTTCTGGAGGTTGGCTGCACAACATGAATTCACTTACCACTACTGAGCCCCATGTGTGAAATGGTTAAGATGGTAAATTTCATGTTATGTGTATTTCACCACATTGAGAAAAAAATGGAACCATCAGCAACAGCGCTCGCAGCAGTTACTTATTTTGAACACATCCCATGTGCCAGTTCTTGTATTAAACACTTTACAGGCACCATCTAACTTAATCTCTTGACAACTTTGTTGTGCTATGAAACCATTTCTGTCCTCACTTTACAGATGAGGAAATTGAAGCTTATTATTATTATAATCGTGATTTTTTTGAAACAGGGTCTCACTCTTGGGTCACCCAAGCTGGAGTGTGCAGTGGTGAGATCACTGCTCGCTGCAGCTCCAACCTCCTGGGCTTAAGTGATCCTCCCGCCTTAGCCTCCAGAGTAGCTGGGACTACAGGCCACCACTCCTGGCTAATGTTTTAACTTAAATTTTTCTTTTGTAGAGACGGGGTGTTGCTATATTGATCAGGCTGGTTTTGAACTGGCCTCAAGTGATCCTCCCACCTCAGCCTCCCAAGGTGCTGGGGTTACAGGTGTGAGTCACCGCACTCAGCCAAAATTGAAGCTTAGATCTAGAAGCTAACTTTCCCAATGTCTCAGAGACAGAATTTGAACCCACATCTAAGTGTAACACAACCAAGATTCCCTGACTGGTCCACACTTAACCAAATCAACAGACTAGTTCAACTTAACCAACATAACAGATACACTCTGTTCTTCTGTAAAACCGCAACTGATATTTAGGGCTCTTGTCAGTGTTCCAGACTCCAGAATGTCTGCACACTTCTGTTCCCACCAGTTAAGTCACAAGTTGTATGTTTACCAAGGATCAGAATCTGTCACCTGTACTTGTTACTGTAAGTATGTCATATAATATTAGCCTGGCACGGTGGCTCACACCTGTAATCCCAGTACCTTAGGACGCCGAGGCAGGCAGATCATGAAGTCGGGAGTTCAAGACCAGCCTGGCCAACATAGTGAAATCCCGTATCTACTAAAAATACAAAAAATTAATCGGATGTGATGGCAGGTGCCTGTAATCCCAGGTACGCAGGGGGCTGAGGCAGAAGAATCACTTGAACCCAGGAGGCAGAGGCTGCAGTGAGCCGAGATCATGGTATGGCACTCCAGCCCGGCTGACAGTGTGAGTGCAAGATTTTCTCTCTCTCTCTCTTTCTCATATATATATATATATATATATATATATATATATATATATATATAAACCTGCTCTGATGTGATAAGAGCATAAAGGAAGTAGCTGTGTCTATGAGAACTAGATATGGTGCTTTGTAAAGATTCAACACAGACTGTTAGAAAATTAGGTGTGAGAAGGAAATGTAAGAGATAGGGACCAGCCTTAAAAATCTGAAGGAATTTCACACTTATTTTGCCTTGTGAGGATCTGTTTTGTCCCTTTTGAAGATACTGCAATAATTTTATAGATTATGTGTTATGGTTGTAGTTTATACAGGAAAGAGTGCCTGAAACACCACTCAGCAACCCAGAAGCCAAGAAGAAGACTTGGCTCTGCAATAAAAGGACAGCTAAAGAGGCCAGGCATGGTGCCACATGCCTGTCATCCCAGTGCTTTTGGAGGCCCAGGCAAAAGAAATGCTTGAGGCCAGGAGTTCAAGACCAGCCTGGGTAACACAGCAAGACCCCTGACTCTACAAATAATTTTTTAAAAGACAATTAGCCACATGTGGTGGCACATGCTTGAATTCCCAGCTACTCTGGAGGCTGAAGCAGGGGGATTGCATGAGCCCAGGAGTTCCACACTGCAGTCAGCTATGATCACACCACTGCACTCCAGCCTGGGCAACACAGTGAAACCCTGTTTCTTAGGAAAAAAAAAGAAAGATTGGCAAATAACTGAATGCTTCTATGATTTCAATTAACACAGAAAATAAAAATTTTAAAAGCATTTTACTTATATAACCATGTCTTGTTCTAGTCTTTCTTAAAATTATTGATATAATCCCCAATGCATAAATACTTTCGTATCAATGACAAAAAAATCACACAAACAACAACAAAAACCAGTCCTGATTGGGAAATAAAACTGTCCCTATTCTGATTGAGCTAACAAGCTGGGCAGTAAAGAACGTGGATCAGGAGGGTCGCTAGGGTTGGGACCACTTGGGAGAGCTCCGCAGAATTGGGAGCAGAGTGGTGTCTGGAAGGGAGATGCAGCTTTTCAAGGAAGGTCAGAGAGAAGAATGAGCCAGGCATGTGTGATGCAGGTGGGGCAAGCAGGCGGAGGGCATCACAAATGGAACTGCAAGCAGGATCAGAGGTAAAGAGTCACAAGGAAGATGAAGATAGAGATCACACTGAAAATGTGTCTCCTTGTTTCCTTTGAAGGAAATGGCTGGTGGAGGCCAGGTAGGATCTGCAATTCAGACAGCATGAAGAGCACAGAAATGGGGCTGTTACCCAGTTTGCCAAATTAAAGAAGGCAACCAATCTCAGCAGGCTGTCAGCTCCATATAGTCACTGCTCTACTGTACACGCCAATGACCCATCTGAAGAATCAGCTTCCCTTTGCTCCCAAGGTGAGAGCCTCTGCTCTTAGGCACCTCTGAGATGCATGTGTGTGTGCACGTGTGTGTGTGTGTGTGCACACAGGCTATTTGGAAATTTGCTTTTAGACGGGCTAATGCTCAGTAAAGCTCTCATGTTTCTCCAAAGTATGTCCAGTGAGTAATAGCAGTATTTCCTATCAATAGTACTGCTTGCTAAAATACCAGATCTATAGTCAGTAAAGTCTTCCAGAATATGAAATTGTATGTTCCCCTGTGCCTGTAACCAAACGAAAAGGACCACATGGGATGTCCTTGGTGCCGATGTTTTCCTACAGGATCTTTGTAAGGCTTGTCTGTTTATCGCTCTCCATAGAGGGAAAATACAGGTGAAACATTCCTTTGTGTTAAAGGACTAACCATAAAATGATTATCCATGACAGGCTTACAAAGCCCAGGGAGGCTGAGAGAGCCGGTGCATCGATCCCAGCAGGGTGGTAGGAAGAGCTGTTTGGGGAAGGGGACATTCCTAGAGACCCGGGCTGTCAGAGACATAAAAACAAGAACAGCCCTCCTTCCGAGGACGCTGCCAGAAACCAGCCGATGCGAACAAGCAAGGAGCTTGCTGAAACGCAACAGAATCTGGAACATTTCTAATGAAAACTGGATTTTCTTATCTTCTCTTCCATAAAGAGTTCCTGATTAGTAGTTCAGAGCTCGGAGGAATTAACCATATATCACTTTAAATGTTTATTTTATGTCCAGCTTATTCTAACATTTTTATTCATCTTAATGAGAAGTAATTGGGCTTCCTATTGCAGTGTTTCATTTAAAAAAGGGAAATATTAATAAGGGATGAAAGCGTGCAAAAACCCATAACTATCTTCCACGCGGTTACTAGGCTTCTATCTATCCCAGAAGTCACTCTTTTAGATTGAAAATAGTATTCACTGCATTTGAACCACATCCTTCTTGAGTCTGGCAATGCTTTTATTGTATGTCATTATGTCTTCTGGGAATCCTGACATTAAAACATATCCTTGGTTCTCACTTAAGCCAATTTTATAGGGCAGAGAAAGAAAAGACAACATTTTGCAATGAAAGCACCTTCTCCCATCTGGCAAAATGGCTTTCTGGACTCTATTGTGGCTCATTGTCTAAAAATAGGATGAAGACAAATTGTTATCATTTGCGAAAGCCCATGACAATAATGATAAATGAACAAATTTTTTTGCCCTCTGAAGTCATTGCTTAAGGCTTTCTCTGGGATGAACAATGTTAAACTGGTAAACTTGCCTCATCTGCATCTGCAGAGGGTTTACAAATGGCTTTGTAAACAATTTTAGCCAGAGCGTTAATCTCCCCTACAGAACTAGGGCTTCGAGATATATGATTGATTTGCAATTTAAAATGACACTGAAACCCCTGAAACAGATATGAAAGAAACTTTCAGTGAATAATGTTTTAGTTGACAAGAAAAGATGAGGCACATCTTTCATCTGATAGTGGGCTGTTTTTGATAAATATTGTTCATAATGGAGAATTTTGGAATCATTAATGTGTGGATAGAACATTACTACTTTTTTGACTGGGACTTCGGAAACCAGTTTCTTTTGGCAGGGGTTTTCGTCGCATGAAAGAAACTTGGGAGAGATGCTTTGAAAGGCACCCATAAAACGATTCTATTCTTTGACCTGAGGTCAAATGACAAGGTGAAGCTGCAGAGTGATGGCATCTCAACACCACGCCGTTCTCTGAGACCAGGGAAGGGCACGATTGCTTTTGAATTCTGTTTTGGTGGAGTGGCAGGTCTAGTAAGATGGAGCATGCCATGGACATCAGTATTTAATTTCATCATCTTTTTCTCCTTTATTCAAGCAGCATCCCATATGCTCTGACTATAAACTCACTCCCAGAGCAGTCTTGGCAGTGCTGGACATTGGGACAGTTGTGTCACAGTGTTCCCCAGGGATTGGAGGAGCTGTGCTGACCGGTACATGCTGGCCATCAGAGGCTAGGCCCTTGAGAGGGCCTGTCTCCCCTGCCAGGCCAGCAGTCCTATTCAAAGTTAGACTTCTTTTCTCAGATCCCTGTCATGCCCCCCACATGGCTACCTCCTCCCCCTGCTCCATCTTCTCTCCCTCCCATCTCACAGCAATGACACAATCTTAAACAGTGTGATTGTAGAGCATTGACAAGCCTTGTATTCTGACGCTTAGGCAGGACCTAAGTGTTCCGAGGTCTGACACCCACATTCCCTGCATGCTCAGCCAGTGTCCTCTACCACCCGACTCCGTGAGCCACGGCTCACGCCCCTATGGGTCCCGGTGGAGTAGACTAGAGGGATGTCCCTTCATCAGCTTCTGCCGTGAGGCGTAGAGAGCCCCTTCCTCCCAGCAAGGTCCAGACCGTGACTTAGTCTCACAGAGCACTGTGCATGTCAGGGATCCCAAAGGGGATATGAGGAAAACAATCATGATTCTGGCACAGAGGGTATGAGATAGCAATCTAAACTATTTATTCCAGGATTCTTCCGCCTGTTGGAGACATCTGGATCCAAGCACTTCATTGTGAGGTGGTGAACTGTGCTTAGCATCATTAAAACCATGCCATTGTATTTAGTTTTATTTAACATCCGGTTAATGGGCAGGCAGACCAGAACGACTATGTGCCAGGAGCTGTTGGGGGTGCTGAAAATACAGAGGCGAGCCAAGCAGAGCAGTCCCCTGTCCGCACAGGGCTGCCTTTCTGTCAACTGTAAGCTTGTTGATGATCACAGCCTAGGTGCCACACTGTGGAACACTTAGAAAACCTGCAGCCATCTGTGCACAGCAGGCCACTTTTCTTCTGCTTTGAAACCTTCTGTGGCTTCCCAGGCCAGGCATGGTGGCTCACGCCTGTAATCCCAGCACTTTGGGAGCCCAAGGCAGGTGGATCACTTGAGGTCATGAGTTTGAAACTAGCCTGGCCAACATGGTGAAGCCTCATCTCTACTAAAAATACAAAAATTAGCTGGATGTGGTGGTGGACAACTGTAATCCCAGCTACTTGGGAGGCTGAGGCAGGAGAATGGTTTGAACCTGAAAGGTGGAGGTTGCAGTGAGCCGAGATCGCTCCATTGCACTGCAGCCTGAGTGACAGAGCAAGACTGTCTCAAAAAACGAACAAACAAACAAAGTACATTTACAATGTTTTAATTACATTGTCTAAGTTCTCTTTCCTTGGCTCCTGTCTGCCCCATTTAATTTTACATTGAATATGCAGACTCTGTTGGTCATCTGGACTCCCTAGTGCTTCTCCCAAACTGAGCATCACACCTACCTACCGAAGTATGGCTGGCTGCTGGTTTTGGGGTGATTGTCTCCCCTCCCCTCCCAGCTCCGAGGCCATGCAGGGAATCAACTTTCCTCCTCTGAAGATGTCAGTGTGACCCTGAGTCCAGCAAAGAACCTGTGGCCCCGCCATGAACTGATCCCTGCTCCCACCTCAGAAGAAGCAGAAATCCCTAGGGCACGACATTTTTCCAACCAGTTCTCATGGATTCCGGCAGGTCCACCCTTGTACATGTCCCTGGGCCACCACCCAGACACTGTCCCTCCCCAGGGTGGACCTTGGTGTGGGCCCTGGCCAGGGGAGCATGGACGGCTTGTGAGTATGTAGATAAGGCCCTGGCCCTGCCTGGCCCAGAATGTTGCAAATGTTGCGGGTTTTTCTGTGAGGTCTTCTGCCTGGGAGGTGGCAGCAGATTTAGCTTCTCCCTCCCCTCACCACCTCCTCTCATGTCTCCCTTCCCAGTCCTTTCTCCTCTCCTCCCTTGGTCTGGGAAGCAAGTATGTTCCCCTAGGCACGGCCGATGATGTCCCTGGGGAGGGACAGTGTCTAGGCAATGGCCCAAGAGGCATGTACCAGAGCTGACTGCTGGGGTCCCATGAACTCTCTTCATGCTCCAAGAAGGGGACAGTGCCCGGAATGTGCAGGAACCCATAGAAGACCATCTTTCATGTCTCAGAGGGCCAGTCAAGGAGCTGCTGGTACCACTGAAGGGGGTCAGCGTGACCTCCCTGTGAACCACAAGGGAACTGAAGCGTGGAGCATGGATGAATCCACCTGAGAGGGGCGTCAGAGTGTTCCAGGGGCTGTGCCTTCACCAGGACAGCCTGTAATTACCGGTGACAGGATCCTGGGTTGGAGAAGTGCCTGGGTATCACCAGGCTCTTTTGACCTGCCTCAACTGTGGAAAGGCAGAGCCGCTCCTGGGACCCTCTTAGATGCATCCTTTCATTTCCGAACTGTGAGAGAGGGTGTCTGATGCGCTAAAAGCCCAGCCTGTCCCTACTATCCCTTTTAAATAATAAGCAACCGTTCCCTGACTTTAACAGTCTCACTTTAACACTAAGTGCACACTGTATAAATTGCTTTGATAACCATATTCATCCCCTACCTTATGTTTTGAAGTATTCTAACTTGCTTTAGTTTTATTAATGTATTTCTTTTATCTTTCATCTGAGTGGTGTTCTCTATGTAAAGTGACCAAAAGTGATTAATGATGAATAGATTAAGATAGGACAGGGCGTTTGAAAAATGACTTAAGGACTGCATGTAAGTCACTGGCTAGAGTCCCAAAATGCAAATTCTGCTTAAGTTAATGACTGGAAAATCATGATGGCCCAACTGCATGAGCCTCTCTGCATTATTTAAAATTACTTGATAAACAATAAATAATTAGCATTTTGTATTAGAATGAGTTAATTCTTTCTAAATGATTCTATAGGCATGACTGTCCCAGAGTCAAAAAGTTTCCTTGTAATTGATGTGTAATTGACATATAGGCACCCCTCCTGACTCCTGGCCACCCAGCCTGAGGAAGTTACTGCTTCACTTTGCAAATGGTGCAGGAGTGTTCATATCCCATTAGAGGTCGGCACTTTATTAAAACGTCTGGAATAATCGCGTTTCAGGAGACTTGGTTCCCTGAAAAGAGTCCGTGCCTTCTCCTGGATGGGGTTTCAGGAAGGGAAATTGTTTTTGTGCCTGTGCCTGCTTTCCCCTGACAAACGAGGCTTATCATCCGAGAGGCTCCGTGCTCTCACTCACCCTCTCAAGAGCTGGGGAGCTTTATGAAAAATAAATTAATAATGCATCCTAAATTACATCTGCAAGAGACATTTAGGTGTATATTGCAGTCTTCAAAGATGATTAGATTCACGTTTTGTTCAAGGAGATGTGTCACCCATTCTTCCAGGCACCTTTAGAACCATGGGTCTGGTGGCAGGGCCACTGTGCACTGTTGCTGTCCTGCATGGTCACCGCGTCCCTACGGCCCAGGCTACAGACAGGGCGCCAGGGGCAGCACTGCAGCCAGCTGCCTGGAAAGCCTGAGGCCTAGGGTGACGCAATGGGAGCATTCAAGGAGGAAGCCAGAGGTGTCTGTGGGCAGGGGACCATCCACGTCGTCTGCAAAGAAACCTTCTTGTCCATCAGCCTGCAACTTGTGATGTAGATCACCAAGCTTCACCGTCCCGGGTACTTAACCAGGAGAAGAAAAAAAAAGCCACCCTTCAAAGTTGTTTCTGTATTTTGTTTTGTTAAACCACAAAAAAGAGAGAAATATAGTAGCATCGATTGTTAAATCCTTGTGCCCGCTCCACGGTGTCCGCACACGAAACATGCTGCTTTTGTAGCGGAAGGAGAGTCGGTATTTATCAGGGTTCAGAGCCAGTTCAGCCACACACTTGACAAATTATTTGTGGAATTGTTGTATTCATAGTCACTTAAATAAGAATCTGTCAACACGAAGGCTGAGCTTTGTTGCAGCGGGTCCCCCGGTTTTCCTGCATACCCAGAGAATGATGGATTGGAAGTAATGCAAATTCACTACCATTTTATATGCTGGTGCCTCCCTCAGAGACAGGAAACATAGCTCAGGATCATCTTGTAAAAGGCCGTAACTGTGAAGGCCTGCTTCTGTGCGGAAAGTCTTGCTTTTCTTCTTCCTCCTTTCTCTTCTTCTCCCCACAAATGGAACTTGAGGAGAGGGACATAGATTTGGCTCTTTTCCTCACGCCTCATTTTGCGAAGCACCCCTTGCAGCAGGCGTGCTCACTGGCTTTTTAGGTGGACTTATACCATACATATGCTTAGCGATGCCCGGAGTTAAAACAAATAGATTAATATAATTATTTGGTTTTATGGCAACTGAAAAGTTAATACCCCTTAGCAGGATGTTAAGTCTTAACTCTTGAGCAGAAGGCAGAAAAAAGCCAGGGCCAACAGGGTCAGTGGCCTGTGCTTTACTTAGTTTCCATGAGTCCCTTGGGGATGGGGGCTTGGAGGGCTGGGATTTTTTCTCTGCTCTGTGCAGAACCCAGCATTGGGGTCTCCCTGCCCCACTGCAATTAGTGAGTAGAGGAGAACAAGTCCCTTTAGGCCTGCTTTCCCAGGCTTCTAAATCTTGAAGAAGCATTGTCAACTCTTAAGGTTCCAGGTTTGGGGTGGCTGTTTTAGATCTGGCAGAAAAGTCTTGGAGCTGATCACAGGAGCAGAGCCATCAGGTGTCCCTCTGTGGCCTGGACAAGAGATCTTCCCCCCATGTGGCAGAGCCCTGGGAACAGACATGCCCCACAGAACTCTCCCTAGAATGGGGTTTCTTCATTAAGGCCGCTGGAGCCTTCTGGTTCTTGCTATCTGCTGACCCAAGATGGTAACCTGGGAGTCAGGAGGCCTGGGAGTCCAGTTTTGGTCCTGGTTCTTGGTTCTTGGTTCTTGAGTCTGGTTCCTGAGAGCTTGGGTGACTCCCTCCACCTCTCTGAGCTTTGTAGAATGAGGGGCTAGCCCAGGCACCTTTAGAAGCCTTTGAAAATGTAAATCCTCTCACCCCATTGATGACAAAGTAACCCAGGGACGGCAGCTAGAGATCAACTCTTACAAAGAAGCCCAGAAAGGAACAAGGCTCTTTCCCCTCTATGTTATTTCCACTGGAAGCTTTGCAAAGGAATCCGGTTGCCGAAAAACGTATCCTTTTAAGCCCCAGGGATTTGCATGGTGTGAGACTGCCTCCGTGGCCCCCATTTTTAAAAACTGCCGGAAAGCAATAAGGAAAAAAGAGAAAACCCCGATGCAAAAACAAAATCCCACGTTGCATAACACGTCCCCTCAATACCACTGAAAAATGTACGTAATATTTTGAAATCACTGACTAATTATTTCTAATCATCCCATAATAATTTATGGAGACACTTGCTCCTTTGGATGTGTTCCTGTTTTGATCTAAATGTATTCCCGAACACACTGTCAAACCTCCCCGTTTGGCAACTGATGTGGTTTTGCTGAATTTCTTTCGTGTGTCCAGATCTCTTGCCAATGAGGCTGTGGAACATATTTTGACAGCTTTGCCGTTAAGTTTGTTGCTACTTGTGTCTGGAACGGGTATCAAATTTCAGAGATGAATCTGTTTGTTTCCTCCTTGTTCACGCTGTTTGGGAATGCCATTGGTTCGCCTGGAGCCGCTCCCGTCGGCCGGCGAGGAGGGGTCATTCTTTGTTTGCATCGCTGCTCAGTCAGCTTTTGGTGACCCATTGCACTGGGCATCTCAGGAACACCTGTGCCCTGCACTCAGACGTCTGGTGCCTGCAGCCTGGGCCCTAGTGTGGCTATTCCCATATGTGTGTGTCCGTAGGAAGCCAGGATTTCCTCTACCAGAGGCTGGAATGCACTTGAACATGGACTTTGGACTGGGTGTGGCCGCCCCTTAAATGCTCTTGTTCAGATTGCTGGCTTTACTTGAAGGTTTGCAGCATTACACACTGGAGACAGAACAGAAGCCTGTGTTTTCATTTCTCTTCCCGCATTTCATCCAAGTCTTACCGGTCACTCCTGTTCTTCGCTGGGGCCTTTCAGAATTTTCTAGAAGAAATGATTCTCAAAACGTGGCTCCTGACTCCAGAACGTCACCATCACCTGGAAACTTACTAGAAATGCACATTTCCAGATTCCCCTTTCCCTGTTCCTTTCACAGACCCTCTGACTCAGAAACTCTGGGGTGGGGGTCCAGGACTCTGTGCTTTAATTAAAGTCCACAGGGCGATCCTGATGCTCCCCAATGGTTGAAATCAGTCATCTACAAGATCACGTTGTCTCTTCAAGAAGTGAAGAGTTTTCTCTGATGGGGAATTCCTGCAGCCCGTGTAAACTGTGCTTTGTTTGTCTTTGTTCACTGATAACTTCATTGAATCAGCTCATTAACACAAAGAGACATTGATGGCAGCTGCTGACATTTATGTGTAAGCCATGGGGCTGGCCTATGGGGAGCCCAGAGTGGACCAAACGCTCCCTGTACCTCAATGAACTGGCAGTTTAATGAAGCAGAGAGCAAGTGTGCCTGGTCATGACAGACCTGTTGGATAAGTGTGGGGAAACACAGGGACACAGCAAACAGGCACCTTGGCCAGGCTGATAGGATCAGGTAAGAGGAGGTAGGGTCTGCGCTGAGGGCTCCAGATGGGGTGCAACAGAGGAGGGCATGTTCAGGGTACAAGGTCAGCCTGTGTGACAGCCTGAGACAAGAAGCAACAGGGAGCAGCATTCGGGGGACATGAGAGCAGCTCAGTAGAACTGACCAACAGTGAAGAGAGGCACTGATGGAGAAGGAGGGAGGGGCTACATCCTGGGGCCCATTGAAAATTTTAAGCAGGAAAACAGGCTGATGCCTGAGGACCTACTGTGGTGGCTACAGGATGGAAGATGATCTGGAAGGAGCACAGCCGGGGGCAAGGAGACTGCTGAGAGGTTGCAATGATCCATTCATTGAATCAGCAAATCTGAACTAAGCTCCTATTTTCAGTTACGGTTCTGGGACTTACTAGCTGTGGGACCTCAGGCAAGGTTCCTCTGAGTCTCGTTCTTCTCAGTTGTGAATAATGGTAATAATAATATTCACTCTAGAGAATCGTTGCATGAGATTATACACATAAGACATTTATACAATGCCAGTGCATACGTGTCCAATGTAAGGGATGGTACTATGACAATGATGATGATGATTATTGTGGTTGCGGTGTATCAGGCATTTTGTTGGGTGCTGAGGCCACAGTGGTGGAAAAGACAGATGCACTCCACTGTGTGCATGGCACAGGGCACTTGTAAGGGAGATGGACGGATGGCCTGAGCTGCATCCATGGCAGGGTGGTGGGAAGAAGACTAACTTAGTGAATGTTAGGGGCGTTATGAAGGGTGGCACATGGGATGGTGCAGGGGTGACAGATGAAGGAGGTGGAGGTGTCTCCCAGGTTTGCAGTTTGAGTCTATGTGGTTGAGCCCTTTCCTGGGACTGGGAATAAAGGGGAGAAGGAAGAGAAGGAGGAGGACAGAAGTGAACAGGGAGGAGGAGGAAAAGGAAGAGATGGAGAAGAAGTGGAGTGGAGGTGGGGAGGAGGGAGAGGAAGAGAAGCTGGAGAAGGAGAGGGAGAAGGAGGAGGAAGGGGAAGAAGAGGAGGGGGAGGAGAAAAGTGAAGGGGGAGGAGGAGGAGGAAGAGCTACAGGAGTGGAGTGCTGGTGGGGAGGAGGGAGAGGAAGAGGAGGATAAGGAAGAGGAAGAGGGAAGGGGAGGAGGGGAAGGAGGAGGAAGGGGAAAAAAAGGAGGGGGAGGATGAAAATAAAGAGGAAGAGGAGGAGGTGAGGGATAGAGGAGAAGGGAAAGAAAGAGGAGGGAAAGGGGGAGGAAGAGAGAGTGGAGGGGGGAGGAAGAGAAGACAAAGGAGGAGGAGGAGGTGAGGGATGGAGAAGGGGGAGGATGGAGAGGAAGAGAAAGAGATAGAGAAGGGGAGGGAGGCGGGAGGAGGAGAGTGGAGCAAGAGACAGAAGAGGAAGTGGGGGAGGCTGGGGAGGGACGACCTGAGCTGTGCTTCATGCCTATTCCTGTGGAATTTCAGGTGTAAGCGTCTGTGGGAAGTCCCCTTCCCAACACTGGAGCACCTTCCTTGGGCCTGGCCGGAGGGCGTGTTTGCAGTCCCCAGCAGGGCAAAGGCCCTTGCAGAGCTATGCTCACTTCTGTGCTGGCCCTGGAAATCCCCCCACAGGGTATCCTCTGTGTTCCTGGGCCTTGCCTCCCTCTGCTGTCACTGTGCTTGGCGGTGCACGTGCTGTCTTCTGTCTGCGATCTCTTCTCTGGCCCCCCAGGGATGTCTTCCTATCAGGCTTGTCTTTTGTGCTCACCCCCAGGGGATCTCTGTTCCCTCAGTGCCTCACAGAGCCCCGGAATGCCAGGGCCGCTGGAGAAGGGGCCTGGAGGCACGTTCAAATCCCTTTGCAACCTCCCAGATGACCACAGACTTGCTCAAAGCCCCAGTAATGGGAAATCCATCATGTCTCCCTGAACAAATGGTTCTGATTCTGAGAAGGTCCTTCTTCTCATACTTACCCCAAATCTACCTCCTCATAGCTTCTGTCAAGTGGTTTAATTCTGCTTATCATGACTGCATAGGAGGAGGCTGATGGCCCTGTGAACATTTTTCTAAGAAAGGCTGAGTAGGCATGAAGGAGCTGCAGGAGATGGTGCAGGGATGTAGGGGAGGAGGTGGGCTCCACCTCCCCCATGTTTTAAGCCCAGCTAAAACCTCTGCTCTTTCAGGGACCATCTTTCATTGCTCCAAACTTTACCAGCCTCCCTTCCTCTAAGCTCCTTTATCATTGTATAAAACAATTTTGTACTTGACTTATTGCCGATACAGAGACTCATCTCCTTAAGTAGATGATAAGTTCTTGAAGGACAGGGAGGGTGTCTCATCAGAGGTGTCTCATCAGTGTCTCATCACTCTGCCCAGGATGGTATTACACTTTATCAAGGGATCAATAATTATTTGTTGATAGATTGTTGTGTATTCTCCTCCATGAATATTGGGGCAAGATTGGCATCAGTTTGAAGGGCATAGTTTAGATATTTTGGTTAGGCGTGGCCTCCTAAAGGATGGTGATAACAGGACTCACCTCAAAGTTGGTGATAAGGATGAACAAGATAGGTGAGCAGTGCCTGGCTCAGGGCCTAGCCCACAGTAAGCCCTTCAAACTAACTAGCAGCTCTTATTACTGTGAGGGAGTCTGAAGGGGCTCTTATTACTGTGAGGGAGTCTGAAGGGGCTCTTATTACTGTGAGGGAGTCTGAAGGGGCACTTATTACTGTGAGGGAGTCTGAAGGAGCGCTTATTACTGTGAGGCAATCAAGAGCAAGGGACCTGCAGGATCACAGGCTCACTGTCATCTTCACAAGCCAGAGGCATGCATGGCTGCACAGCCTTCTTTGATCACTGGTTTCACAAATTTCCAGCCCAGCCATTGGCCCGAAGAATTTCTAGAACAGATGTACCCATAGTCCCCAAAGGATATGGGGGCCTGAGAAAAACATTCTCTACTGAGAAGGATAAGGAATGATCACAGACAATCAGGAAGGTAGTCTTAGAATTCAAGTCCAAAAGCATTGACTGCACACCTACTATGTTCCGGAGGCTCTGATTGGAAGGGTTCCGCAAAGATGTGTCTAGTCAAGGTAACCATGCTCGTTTTCATCCTCGTTGGAGAACTACTCTAAGTGGAGACCTGGGGGCCTAGGAGTCCAGCGGGTCCTTCTCCATCATTGTGACATTGAAGAGAGTGGATATTAATTACTTCGTAGCCTAACAACCAGGATCATGGGGAAGGGGACACCCCAGGGATGTTTTTGATGAAGGTAGAAGAGTTTCTGGAGGACAAAAACCTTCAAAGCTTGAATAGGGAACCAGAGAAGGAGAATTAGAGTCTCCAGCACAGGAGAGAAGCCAGTGGAGGCATTTGGGCAGGGCTGGCATCCTCTGTGGTGTTGCTATAGGTTTTTATCTCTTATTAAATCTGATTATACCCCAGCCAGGTGCATAGTCAGGTTGAGACAATCAATCAGTACAAAGGGTAGGGCCCTGAGCCCTCAAAGCCCATCTACTACAGGAGTCACAGATTTAGATACCTTCCAGGGCAGGCAGGTGACAGAAAACAAGACAGGGGACAGAATGCGAGACAGTGGGGAGTAGAGACCACATGCCCACCCAGGGGCTGCTGCTGGACTCAATTCCACACAGAAAGGGGTTGCATAGCGCCAGACATTCCTGTTCTTCAAGAGAAACCTGGCAACCAGAGGTTTATGTGCAATCTCCAAGTTTTTTTAAAGGTTGGCAACAAATTTATATACTTTTAAAAATCCCAGTGGGCCAAACAGAACATATCCATGGAGTCAGATGCGTCCTTCCTGCTGGCAGGGTGTGAAAGCTGAGATGAGGGAAGCATATACTCCAAAGAGATCTTACTTCATGGCAGGGCATTTGGACTCAGGATTCAAGACTCCCTCTGACTTGGAAGCCCTAAGATAGGTGGCTTGAGAAGACAAGCTCTAGGAGGGCATGGTGTGGCTTCCTTCTCTCATTCTCTTTCTAGACAGCCTCTTTTCTGATATTCAGCTAGAGTGGGATGGGTGTAGGTGACAGGTTTCATGGACATCCCCAGGCCCCAAGAGGTCGTTGCAGCTTAAAATCATAAATGGTGCAAGGCCCGGCTGAGGGTGGGCAGACCAGGAGAGCAGGGATGGCTCGAGCCCAGGCCAGCAGCACAGGGAGAGGTGATCTCTTGAAGCCCCTACTGATGGTCATGGAAACCAGCATGGGTTTGGAGCCCCCTCTTTGAGGTGTGTTGTCTGCTTGGGGGTCTTGCAATGGCCTTCCCTTCTCCAGGAAGAGGAGGCCACTTACGTGTTATATAAAATGAAATAACATCATTGGCTTCCCTCTGTTTTCCTGTTGATTGACTTTTATAGCTTGCAAACATTATGCTGGATTGGTAAATTGCAATAAATTTAATCAAGAATTATTTTATTCAGCCTACTAATGAGGAATAATAGCATATGTATCAATTAGACCTGTCAATTTGTGTGAGGAAATAGATTTACAAAGGGATAGTAAGCAAAAAAAAAGAAAAAAAAGAATCATTGGTATCAATTCACTTCATTATTTTTAATTTGCTGTGAATATTGAATGTTCCTAACATAAAATCATTCCTCAATTAAAATAAAACAGCTGCACTGCTCTCGGCTCCTCATCCCTTGTTTTTGCTTACAGATTAGCAGTTGTCATTGGTTTCAGTCTGTTGTCATCTCATTAATTTGCACCCATAAATGGGTAAAAAAAAAGTATTCTCAACTGTCAGTGGAAAACGTAGCAGAGCAAAATAGTTTTCTCATGTTTGGGGGAAAACAGCAGGGTTACCGCAGCAAGGAACCAAGGAACGGGTGGAGGGTGTGAGGGTGGAGCCGCAGGAAAGCCAGGCCCTGCGTGGCTTAGTTGGGACTCTTGGTAATTCTCCAGGCCCTCACCAGAGCCCTTTGCTGTATCTCCTGTGATTAATTATTTGAAAAAATGGCCATGAGCATTGCCCCCCGACCCCATCCCTCTTTCCAATGTGACTTTGCCGTTCTTTCCACCAGTAGGTAGAATCTCTCTCCCTCCATGTGAATCTGAGCTCGTCATGGACCTTGCTTTGGCCAACAGAATGCAGCAGAGAAAACAACATGCATTTCTGAGTCTGGGCTTCAAAAGGCCTTTTGTGCCTCTGCTCTGTTTCTTTTGGAAGGATGTGAACTCCATCTCAACAAGCCCAGGCCAGCTTGCTGGAGATGAGAAACCATGTAGAGTGAGACCTGCCATCCCAGCTGCGGTTATCTTAGATTATCCAGGCTCCCAGTGACTTGGCAGCTGACTGCAGACACAAGAGTGAGCCCAGCCTAGTCTAGAAGAACTGCTCTGCTGAACCCAGCACACAGTGCTGGCTCACAGATAGTGAGCTGGGTGGTTACTTGTCATTTAAGCCACTATATTCTGGGGTATTTTGTTATGCAGCAAGAATTAACTGGTACATACCCATTATTTCAGAGCAGACTGGAGTGGCAGATTGAATTTGGAAATTGAAGAAAGGCTTAGTGTCAGATGCCCAGAGTCTGGGTAGGAGAGAGATCTGGGACATGAATGAAAACACTCAGGGTTATTGTATTCTCACAGCAGGACTTCCAGTAGGCTGGGAGAATGTATGTTTGTGCAAGCTGCAAAAGGAGTCACATGTGTTTTTGTGCAAGTGTACGTGATTCTCTGCATGCATGCACATAATTGTATACATGCATTCTTATATGCAGACCTGATATGTGCAATAAGTGTCTTTTTGTGAACCCCAAAAGAAGGGTTAAGTGTACGCAAAGGTGTTCTCCTCCTTCTCCTCCCAATTACACTTCAGACCTGTGACTTAGCTACTGGTCAGATGCACATGGGTTCATGTTCCCCTGGAGAATTTCACTCTGTGCATCTATCTTGATCAGTTTGGGCTGCTGTAACTAAGTGCCATAGACTGGGTGACTTAAAAAACAAACGTTTATTTCTCACTGTCCTAGAGGCTGACAAGTCCAAGATCAAGGAGCTGACAGATCCAGTGGTTCATAGGCAGCTGTCTTCTCCTTGGGTCCTCCCATAGTGGAGAGCAGAGAGAGAGAGAGATCCCATATCCTACTCTTCTTTTAAGGGTGCTAATTCCATCATGGGGATCCTCTCCTCCTGCCATAATCTAACCTCTATTGCTTCCCAAAGGCTCCACCTCCAAGTACCATTGCACCTGGGCTTAGAATTTTAACATAGGAATTTGATAGGGAGACAAACATTCAGTCCCTAACAGCACCTGAGTGGATTATTACCTCTTTCCCTAACTTCCACATCTCAGCAAACTCCTGGATCAACACCAGGGCTCATGAATAAAGTGTGCCAGAGCACCCTTGGAAGCTAACTATGACAGAGGAGGATCTGGACCTGCAGCCATGCTAACGTGGCTGTGGCAAGAACTGACTCAGTTTATGAAACAACCTCAGGATTCTCATCGAAGCCATGTGAGGGAAAGGTGAACCAGAAAAGAATGACATGACCAGCATCTTCAGGGGGCAGGAGGCAGAGGCAGGCAGTCAGCCAAGGTGCCACACTCCCACACTAGTGCCTTTTCTGCTGTGCCAATTTGACTTCATTGCCACCTTGGCTTCATGGTGTTGCCTTGCCATGGCCTCCAGGTGCAGGCTCAAGTGCTGATTCTCTCTGCTAATCAGAAAGTTCAAAGGGGATTCAGGGGAGAAAGATGCATCAAACTACCATGCAGAGAAGTGACATTAGCCCTGATCCTGGTGAGGGTCCCAGATGAGGCACAGGGGTAGTCTGTCCACAGTCAGGATTGGCAGGTATTGCTGCAGACACCAAGCACTCATGAATGCACAAAGGCCTCCTCCTGCCCACTCCAGCCCTGATTATACACTGGCCATTTATTGAGTGCTACCATGGACTGGATGTCATGCTGAGCTCTTTACAAATATCTACACCACAAAAGGACAGAAGAGGTAGATATTATCAACCTCATTTTACAGAGGAGTAGTGTATGGCCAAAAGACGTCAAACAGTTTGTTCTGTTAAAGGTCAAATACCACTAAGAGGAAAGTTAAAATAGGGTCTGATAACAAAGCTCCTGGCTTTCAAATACCCTGTGACTAACGAATACCGTCTAAAATATAACATGGAACTCTTCAGTCATTCACATTGTAGTGTAAATTTACATGCCTTAGTCCTCTGGGTCACGGGCTGAGAACAGGGCACTAGAGTAAACATTCTTGGAGATGGGAACACTTATGCATCTGTGACATAGGGGTACATGCTAATGCTCTGAACGGCCCCCTCCAAGTCTAGAGTAGATGCAGCCCATATGAACCATGAGGACAAAGAGAGAGAGTGGTGCTTCCCCAAGGACTATATATGTATTGTGTGACCAGGAAAGGGGAAAAGGACTGTGTGACATCCCAGACAACACGTGTTTTTCTACCCCTATCATCTTCCCTTACCCCCCATCCAAATCAGTTTGTTGTTGTTGTTGTTGAGAGGGAGGGTCTTACTCTGTTGCCCAGGCTGGAGTGCAGTGGTGCAATCTCAGCTCACTGCAACCTCGACCTCCAGATTCAAGGGATCCACATCAGCCACTCAAGCAGCTGGGACTACAGATGTGCACCACCACATCTGGCTAAGGTTTGTATTTTTTATAGAGATGGGGTTTTGCCATGTTGCCCAGGCTGGTCTCAAACTCCTGGACCCAAGTGATCCTCCTGCCTCGACCTCCCAAAGAGCTGGCACTGCAGAAGTAAGCCAACGTGCTTGGTCTCCAGGAAGTTTTAGAGATGTCCTTTGCAAAGTTTCCCAGGCAAGAGTCCTTGGCCTGCCTCTTGCTCATGTCCTCAGAGGCTCCTTGAGGGTCTCCTGCCAAGATCGTCATGAATGATCTATACACTGCTGTCTGTGGGTCACCTTCCAGAGTGTGAAGAGCAATGACCTAGTTTGGAGCGCATCCTTCCCCCAAGAGTGCTCCTTCACATACAGTAATGGAAATTGATGTGATTGAATTATGTTTATAGATGCCGTTGGTCTTGGTGCATCCCAGGATGCCTTATAAACTGTCAGTCAAATCTCCAGCAATCAACTCTTATGTCTTTGGGAAGAAGGCAGGAGCTGTTTAACTATACAGGATGGCCATGCTACGTGTGTGGACAGAGAAACGTCCCCTCCCCATGGTCACTGCCAGGCACGCAATTATCCACCTGAACATTTGCTCACTTGATGGCCCTGGAATGGCAGAAAACCCAGAGGCCTGGGAGTTAGGGGACCTCAGACCTGATGCTACTTTGAAAGAGAGCTTGACACACACACACAAAGATCTGGCTCTGCTTCCACTGGCTTCTGTGCGGTTACACATGGATGCAGATGGTTTTGTCATACTGATTTTAAGCAAGAGACTCATCACCAGCCTACACTATCTATAATGTACTGAGGTATTAATGGTTTAGCAAATCCTCCAGTTATCACAAAATATTACATTACTTTTACGTGTTAAAGAGACTAATTTGTAAAAAGTAAATATTTAACATATACCATAATTTCTAGGCTGGGTACAGTGGCTCATGCCTGTAATCCCAGCACTTTGGGATGCCGAAGCAGGTGGATCACTTGAGGTCAAGAGTTTGAGACCAGCCTGGCAAATATAATGAAGCCCCGTCTCTACCAAAAATACAAAAACTAGCTGGACATGGTGGTGCAAGCCTGTAGTCCCAGCTACTCAGGAGGCTGAGGCAGGAGAATCGCTTGAACTCAGGAGGTGGAGGTTGCAGGGAGCTGAGATTGTGCCACTGCACTCCAGCCTGGGCAACAGAGCGAGACTCCATCTCAAAGAGTAAATAAAATAAAATAAAATAAAATAAAATAAAATAAAATATACTATTATTTCTAAATCTTGCCTTGTTACTTCATTGTATTTTGGCTATATGCAAAATTTAAAAAACTATGAGTGTCCTGTAGAGGGCTTAAATGGGTGACATAACCTCTGAGCCTCTGGTCTGTCATCGGTGATCAGTTTCTTAGCTGCTGATCCTTCCTTACCAGTTTCTTAGAGCTGCTGTGTGGAGAAGTTGTATCACTGAATGAGAAGGTGCTTTGTGGGGTATAAAGTGCTCTGTTTCAGCATTGAGCTCTGGTTACCATCATTGAGCCATTGGTCATAGGTCCCTGGGCCCATCCTTATCTGCACAACCAGGAGGTCAGAGAGGAGATATTTGCAGGGCCCATACATAGCACGGTTCTTGGGCATGCGGCGTGGTTAGTGAATGCTCATTGCTATAGCTCAGTTTCCTTCCCACATTGACCTAGATGCATCCAGCTTCTTCAGCCAATCCCAAGTAGTGAAGATTGGCAGTGCAGTGCAATTGGGCAAAGACCACGGAGCCTCCTATCCCCTGGATTGCCCAGAGGCTATATGGCTGCAGCATCCCTGGTGCCCTCTCTCTGCAGCTCACTGGGGAGCTGCTCTCTGCTGGGCATGGGGGATCAAATGAGATCATTGCCCAGGTTGTCATAGATGCAGATTTTTAATATTCTAGTTTAATTACACATGTGAATATCAGATGTTAGCTGTGGCCGTCATGCTCCCAGGGAGGTGAAAGGTCCTGTGTGAGTAAGAATGGATCAATACCTGAACTACTCACCTCCTGCCTGCCTTTGGCATCTCCTCTCCCCTTCCTGGGGGTTCTCAGTTGCCAGCAGGGCCAACAAGAGGCCTGATAATGACAGGGCAGCAGAGATGCACCTGCCTGCACCCCCTTCAGAGCAGTAGGGAAATCACTGGTTTTTAAGTGAGCCCTTTCATTTTGCGGGCACACAGTCTTTAACAGGGTTGGAAATACATTAGAAACATGTTAGCAACAGGGATGAAAATATGAGGCTGGATTCACATGATATCAAGCTTCTGAATAAAATCTTAGAATTTTGCCTAATAGATAATAGATCCATTTGAGAATGACGTCATATTTATCAGCAGCCTGAGGCCTGGCTACTTTCTCCTTGGCCTCCTGGGACGTCTGATCTTGGGTTGGTATCTCTCGTGCTCAAGTGGAAAGTGAGATATGGAAAGATGGGTGAGTTTAGACTTGGTACCTGGCCAATCCTGGTAATTTAGGAACCCAAACTCTACTCTTTGTGGAGCCATTAGCTCTCAGTATTACGGAAGAAGCTTTTCTATCCCAGACGAATGAGAAATGAACACTCTCTCCTAATGGTGGGTAATAATTCAACATCATTCTCTGAAGATCCACAGGCCAGCCCCTTGCCAGTCTCTCAGAGAAAACGGCTGACATGCAGATGTTTTATCCTCTGCCCTCCTTCCCTAGCACATGTTAATAAAAGTTCTATATAAAACAGAGTGATAAAGGAGATTAAGACTTGTATTTCTCACACACGCTGAACTCCATATATTCATCTTGAATTACCCAGTTGGAGTATCTACATCTCCTGAATTAATTAACCTCATCACAGTGGACTTAGTTTTCCCTTTGCATCATCAGAGACAAGACCTCTGCTTCCTAAATAGAAAATCATCTACAGAAACAAACGCGGGGGCATTGACTAGTTGGAAAGGTGAGTAGGTTTGTGCTGGTACAGCCACTTTCCTGAAATTCTTTTCAACATTTACCCCCAGAGAAAATGACTCGCATTTCCCTGACAAACCAATCTGGATCTTGCTGGTCTGAGACTAAGATCTTGGCATGCAGCTCAGCCGTACCTTATCTGAATTGAGAATGTCTCTTTCTAAGAGGCAGAGAAATTAACAGAAATTATTTCTGGCTCCATTAGCTGAGATGGAACCCATCTGGCTTGGGGTCCAGCAGAGTGTGTGTTTGCATTTGATTTGCAGGTCTTCCTTCTGTTCTCTTTCTTTTGGACATTTCTAAGCACTTATGGAAAGGCCTCCTTCAAGGAGGGGAGATGAAGCAGCATGTTTGGGCCTGAAGTATATCAGAGCGAATTTCCACAGCTTGGAACTCTGATCATCCATCTCTGCTCAGGCTTGGGAAAGGATATTCATCCTGTGGAGATCTGCTACTTCCTAGCCACATCTTGGAAAGGAAATATGGTAACTGGGCATTAGTGGGGATAGAACTGTATTCCCCAGATCACTCTCCAGACAGTCCCAGAGGCACCACATTCTACATCATCTGGGACAGACCCACTTCTCAGAGACATTTCTCTAAGGGCAGACCACCTACCTCCCCAGGCTGTTTGGAAATGGGTAGGAAACATATTAGAAACGGGCATGAAGATATTAGGCTGAAATCACATCATATCAAGCTTCTGGTTGAACCTAGAATTCTGCAAAATAGATGCATTTGAGAACAATGTGATATTACTAGCAGCTATTTTCTTCTGGGTCCCCTGGGATGTGGGATAGTGGGAGCTGCCTGTCATAATGGGGCTTGTGTGACTGGCCTGAGCTTTGACTCAGATCATGTCTCATTTTGCATTACCAGGAAGACCGGCTACATATACAAGCTCATTTTCATTGAGCATCCACTATGTGCCAGGAACTCTGCCAGGTGCTTTACAAAAGCATTTAAAAACCCTGAGGTGGGCACTTTAGGAATTTCCATTTTTATAGAGGAGGTAACAGGCTCAGAGTAGCTGAGCAACTTTTCCAGGTCTCACAGCTACAAATGGTTATGGCAGAAGAATCAGCAGCTAGCCTCTGAAGCCCCCTGCCATGGTAGGTGATACATTTTAACAAGATGACCAGAACCAAGCTGTCCAACATGTCTCAGGTAACTGGACTGCTGGAAAGAGAGAAATCAGGTAATCAGAGCCACAAGTTTGTGTTCTTTACGTGTGTGGTGATATTAAAATGAAAATGGTGTTGACTGACTTGGATTCACCTGCTTTGTGTTCCAATAGTGGATGTGATCCCTCAAGCAAACTGCAATCTGAAAGTGCTTGGGCGAGTCTGGCAAACTGAAATCCAGCCCCATTGCAATGTGCTTGAGTCAGTTTACATGAATGTTCTTTTGTTTGGGCTGAAGCTGGATGCTGGCGACTGAGAGAACAGGATCCTGCAGGACAGAGGAGCATCCCTCTCCCCCACCCCATACCCCGTGGCTGGCATGCTGCAGTTTGAAGCTCAAGGAGCTGTTTCCATGCGTAGCACTGAGAAATGCTTCAGCTCAAATAGCTCTGGGCGGACCTCCACCATCTGACATGTCTGTGACTCCCAGAGGGCCCACCGGAGGGGACACACAGAGACATTAGAGAGGGTGTCAGGGGATGGGAGTCCTGGGTGACCAGATTGGGGTCAGTGCAGCCAAGCTCCAGCTTTTCCTCTTCTTAGCCACACTGCAGCCTTGGATAGGGTGGACCTTGGCAACCTACATTGTACACAGACTGGAAAAGACAAATGTGGCCTTTAAAATGACAAGATGAGAGACTCAGGAAGCTGCCAGACAGAAATAAGAGTATAGCATCGTGACCTAGAGCAGAGCCTCCAGTGCCAGATGGCTGGGGTGGGAATCCTACTTCTGCCACCATTTATTGGGTAACGTAGAGCAAACGATGTAACCTGTCTATGCCTCTGTTTTCTGGATACACAGCCAATGCTTTGCCTGGCAGGGGTGTGGTGGGAATGAAATGTGTTTATCTGGGCTAAGCCCTTAAAGGAATACATGATACACCACTAGTACTGTGTGTGCTGGCCACAATTATTGTTATATTTATTATTAAAAAAAGAAAGTCCTAATTGGAAAGAGTGGGACAATGTGCCAAGCTCCCACCTGCACATACTCTGACAGCCAAAGAGAACACATCTCAGATCTAATTAAGTAAACATAACCTTAACTGGTTAAAAGGAAATCTTGTCCATGAGCCCAGCTAACTGGGTGGTCATCCTGACCGAATTTTGTCACAGTGAGACACAGACTTAAAATATCTGTGAGTAAATCAGTAGAGATGGTAGAGCAAATAATAGCTTCGTAAGATAATGACTTATCTGAAAATATTTTAATAGCCAAAGAATCTTTTGCTTTGTACATTTGTTCCAAAGGGTAATTATTTTTGAGTTTTAAGGGTCTAGTCAATCAGTCTGGCATTGGTTTATAAGTATATAACATTTTCTTTTGTTTATAAATGAGAGTTGTTTTCAGTCTGATTTATGTCGCCTTTTACAGACTTCTTTCATGTAAGAGCCTTTTCCCCGAATCACTGAGTCCTCCTCTTCTCTGCTGGTGGTGACTAAGGAGTTATCAGAAAGTCAAGTAGAGACTTTAAAGAACTTCTTCCATCTCCACTCTGCCCATCACCCTATCTCCAGACTTCCATGGGAGAGGAAGTTAATAAAAGGAAGAAGGGGTGTGAACGGGAGGAATGAACACTCTAAATTTCTGGGAATTTTCTTCTGTGTGGCTTCCTGAGGCCAGACTGGCAAAGCAGAAAGCACAACTCTACGTGAATATCTCTTCTTTGTAAATGAATGCGTTCAGCTAAGTCTTCATAATTAAAAATGGTTCTGAATCATTATAATGTAAGCGCTAAAAGGTCTGCACCAAATGGGTAAAGGAAATGATGCTTTATTTAGCAACTTCCCAAGTGATGGTGTGGATTTTTAAGTTGCAAATAAAGTGCATTTCTTTCGTTGGCAAGGAGCCGTCCCTGCGTGTAACCCACATGCCCTAGGAGGGCTGGAGCCGGGAGAGGGCAGGGGCAGCCAGCCGCCCCCAGGATGTTCTCTCTGGCTGATGTCCTGCGAGTTGTGTCCTGGAAATCCCACACCCAGCTTCCTCCTCCTCCCTGACATGTCCTCTTGTTAATTGCAGCTGGCAAGTGGGCCACTTGGGCACTTCTGGGTCCCTGAAGGCATCTCCAAATTGCCTTGTTTCTAGGTTCTTTTTCTTCTCAATATTTTTCTCAAAGCGTGTGCTGGAGCCTTTGTCAGATGGTGATGGATAGAGGCGGTGGAAGTGGGAGAACAGCGACCCGTTCTTAGTTCTTAATATCTCTCTTCCTTTCTTGGTGGCAAAGAGGCTGCAGGGTATTAAGAACATCCAAGACCCCACTCCCTGCGAGGCCTGGGGCATGTTTATCATGGTGCCAATAAAACCGGTGCGATTTATGGCTCTGCTTTTTAATTCATTCAATTCTCTGTTCATTGGGAGGTTAATGTTGTTGATCTATTTTCTCTTGAAACAAATAAAAACAATATGTGCTGACACTGGCTTGGACTTTTGACATGGACCAGAGAGGTCAGCATTTAATTTTATATTTATAGACTACACGGACAATATTATCTGTATTAAAAACCGCTCACTCAATCCTTGTCATTTTACAACGTGGGTCAGAGGCTCCCGTCTCAAGGCTGGGGTTTTCCAGCAGCTTCCTCTTTTCTTTTTTCTTTCTCTTCTCCACCTCTTTCCACATTTTCATTTCTCTTTCTATTTCATCTTCCACAGCTACATGTATTTTCCTCCTTCCCTCCCTCCCTCCTACCGTCTTCCCTTCCTTCCCTCCTTCCTTCCTTCCTTCCCTCCCTCCTTCCTTCCTTCCCTCCTTCCTTCCCTCCCTCTTTCCTTCCTTCCCTCCTTCCTTCCTTCCCTCCCTCCCTCCCTCCTTCCTTCCTTCCTTCCCTCCTTCCTTCCCTCCCTCCCTTCTTCCTTCCTTCCCTCCTTCCTTCCCTCCTTCCTTCCTTCCCTCCTTCCTTCCTTCCCTCCTTCCTTCCTTCCCTCCTTCCTTCCCTCCTTCCTTCCTTCCCTCCTTCCTTCCCTCCCTCCCTCCCT
>CAUYLG010068014.1:0-30859 GCA_963573385.1 Cacajao melanocephalus
AGGAACACCCAGATACATAAGGCAGGTTCTTAATGACTTACAAAGAGACTTAGACTCGCACACAATAATAGTGGGAGACTTTAACATTATACTGTCAATATTCGACAGATCAACGAGATAGAAAATTAACAAGGATATCTATGACTTGTACTCAGACCTGGAACAAGTAAACTTAACAAATATTTACAGAACTCTCCACCCCAAATCCACAAAACATACATTTTTCTCAGTGTCATATTATACCTGTTTTAAAAGTGACCACATAATTGGAAGTAAATCACTCCTCAGCAATTGCATAGCATTTCACAGGTTTAAATAAAATATTGGTTGCCTGCTTGTTTGTTATTTTCATCTCTTATTCCTTCCTGTCTCTATTGTTAAACAGAATTATTGGCATAAAAGAGGTTATTAAAACCCATTTTTAGACTGCATTCTAGCCTGGGCAATAGAACAAGAATCCTGTTCTTTCTCCTTCTTTCTCTTCCTCTTTCTTTCTCTCTTACATTCTTTTTTTTCTTTCTTTCACTCTCACTTTCTTTCCTCTCTTTTTCTTTCTTTCAAAAATAAAAATAAAAAATAAAATATATGCATTAAGGTTTAATGCATATATTAAAGGTTCCTAATTATGCATTAATGTATGCATTAAGGTTTATTGCATATATTACTAGTAGCATAAAGGTGAATTTGAGTAAACATAGCCTCTGAATTTTTATGAATCCAAAGTCAGGGTATCCTAAATGCTAACAGTGTTCCTATTCAGATATTTTGTAACAAATCAGGCCTTTATGATGGTACTTTTTTTTTCTTGTAAGATTGAAGAATCACACAATCAAACAGTCCACCTTTGAATTTTTATGAAACCAAAGTCAGGGTATCCTAAATGCTAACAGTGTTCCTCTTCAGATAGTTTGCAACTAATCAGGCCTTTATGATGGTAATGTTTCCTTCTTGTAAGACTGAAGAATCACACAATCAAACAGCCACATTTCTGTATGGAAAAGCTACCTTCAACTATAGATAGGTGCAAAAGTAATTGCAGTTTTTTCCATTAAAAATCTCTTTTGCACTAACCTAATGATTTCAAACAATGGATGGTAACAATTTTATGCAGGCTCTCAACAATATGTGAAGATCTTAAATGGAAAATAGATTTTAAAAAATACTACAGGCAGAAAGCCAAAAAAAGGTTTATCTGATTTTGCACTCATGGCATTTAAGATGAGAGAAGTGAAATTGCAACGTTTCAAAAAAAAAAAATCTAGAAATACCCAAGCCGGGCATGACAACATGTGCCTGTAGTCCCAGCTACTCAGGAGGCTGAGCTGGGAGGACCACTTGAGCCCAGGAGTTTGAAGCTGCAGTGAGCTATGATGGTACCGCTGCGTTTTTAGCCTGATTGACAGAGTGAGACCCGATCTCTAAAAATAAATAAATAAAAATTAAAAGTTAAAAAATAACCAAAAATATGAAATTGATGTCTGTGTGTAACCTAAATTCTAGAAGAGGATTTTCCTCTAAGACATAGGAGTTTAGGAATGTTGGTACATTCCCAGAAGATATGGCAACATGGCACCCAGGGCATGATTAATAAAAGTGACATAGGGTATGAAATCCTATTCTACCAATATTTTCAGTTTTTTATACTGATATTACACATTAGTCTTATTCTGGCAGCTCTTCTTTAATCTATCATTTTAATACTTTTGGTGACATTGAATAATACAAGTGAATTTAAATATTGACATAATCAATGTGATAATGTGACATAAAAATGGAGGAAAAAGAGAGAATTTCAAAGGAAGAGGCTTATATGGGAAATGTGCTATGGCATGAGAAATACTATGGAGCAGGAAATGTGTGTCCCTGAGAATCAGCGTCAAGGACAATGAGGTGATAGCCATGGATTTGCGTTGTCTACAGTTACGAGTTACAGTGGCAAGATGTGATTGCAAAGCAAACTAAAATATCAGTTGTTATATATAACACAATGAGTAGCACAAATCTATCTTGGACTCTTATCTGAGGAAGGTTAATAATGTATTAATATGAGGAGGATATCATTATTAGTGGTTACTACCCTAACATAGTAATTGGTAGAGAATAAGGAGAAAATCAGCTATTGCAAAAGAGTAGGAATTGAAATGAAATTATCTGAATCTTAGTCTTTGTTTTATCATTAACTAGCCATGTGTCATGCCTTAACCTAGAATTAGTGAAAGTTGTGAAAGGTAGAATGTGTGAGCAAAAGTCTTTTAAAGAATTATAAACAAAACACAAATACTTTTCACATCAAAGATTTTATACCAAGTATTTTAGCAAAGGCACTTCTTTTGGCCTACGTATATCTCTTTTTTATTTATTTAGGACATAAAATATGTACAGTAATGGGACTTTGAAATGTCATTAAGCCTTATGTTATTGTTTATATACCTTAAAGAAAAAGAATTTGAAGAATTTTTCTCATCTCAGTTGCCTCTCAATTCCCCATGATGATTATCAGATTTTGGGATGGGAGGCAGTTAAAGTTATTCAGGATTATACCAACCCTTAAGTTAAAGAATAAATCATACATTATAATAAAAATAAAAACTGCACAATGACAAAAGTAAAACATATCAAACTTAGAGGATTTATCTTAATATTTTTAAAAAGGGGTAATAAACTTAAATGATTATATTGTTGAAAAACGTTCAAAAGTTAATGAGCTAAGCATCAAATGTATAAAGAATGAATTATTAAAAAATAAAAAATAGAAGGAAAGACAGGGAAGACCAGAAATGAATGCAAAAGAAAACAAGACACAGTCGTCACATCAATAATGCTACAATGAAATTTCCTAATAAATGTATTAAAACAGTAACAAAAAAGGATGGAAATAACAAGCCCAGACAGTTTATAAGCAATCTCTAGCATTCTAGGAACAAATAATTCTAATCATAGGTGAACTTTGCCAGAGAATAAAAGATAACGGAATATTTTCCAACTAATTTCATAAAGATAGTACAACTTTGACACCAAAACTAGGCAAAGTTATCACAATAAAAATATTAAAAGTAAATTTAATTTTTGAATATATGTAGAAAAAATCTATAGAATATTAACAAACCAAATATAATAATATATGTAATTTTGGGTTATTCCAGAAATTCACAGTTTAGTTTAACATTTAAAAATCCATTAATATGACTTAAAATATTAACACATTTAGGAAGAAAAACAGCCTTAACATGCATAGAAAATTTTCTTAACATTTGCCATCCACTTATGATAAAGATGATTATTAAAATGGAAAGAGAATAAAACTTTCTTAATATATCAGAAAATTTCATTGAGTAGAGAAAGGTTAAATAATTTCCTCTGAACTCAGAAGACAAGGATGCTCACCAGGACACTGCTCTGAAACACTTTACTAAATATTTCAGCCCAAGAAATAAGACAAGAAAAAAATACTGATAGACTGGGAAGTCAAAAACAATACTATCATTATCTGCTGATGCTGTGATTTTCTATAAAGAAAACACAAATTTCTGTATCTTTATATGGAAATCATTACAATTATTATAAGAGTGTAGCAAGACTGATGAATTTGAAATGATTATATAAGGGTTAATTGTACTTTTCTACCACAGAAATAAACTACCCAAAAGATGGAAGGTAAAACATCTAAAAATAAGTCTGATACTATATAAATGCATCTATTCAGATTGAAAAGGAGTTAAATTCCCTAAGAGTAAGCTCATTGTAATGCATAAAAATACTACGTTGTAAAGACAACATTTGTGCAGGAGGATGCAAATAGATGAATGGAACAGAAAATAAGAACCCAGAAAGAGATCAATCGTTAAAAAAATTTAATAAATGAAGTCAAAAAAGTGTACAATTTATGAAAAAATTAAAAAATATATTTTCTACATAAAAATATAGTATGTATGTATACTATATACATACTATTTCAGACTATACACACAAATCCCATATAACTTAAGGTTTATATGTGAAAGTAATAAAAACACTTTCATATCTATATGTTTGGTACACAGAATACTCACTACTGTTGAGGTTGTGATGCAAGACAGCCTGTGCAGGAATGGAGACAGATTCAGGAATTTCCACAGCAGAACTGGTCATTTCAGGAGACTGGAAACCACCCAAATGTCCATTGAAGGAACACAGATAATGTTTAGCAAAGAAAAAAAAAATACTGTGGTGTAATCATCATAAAAGCAGGACGCATCAATGAATTATAGGTGCCTACGTCAACATAGAGAGAAATGTGAAGAAAAATAAAAAGAACACATTGTGAAGAACAAATTCTACATAATTCCAGTTATATAAGTTTCAAAAGGTAATATGTTGTTTAGAGAGTTACATTTTTATGAAATAAGTCATTCTTATTTTAAATAGGAAGGGATGGTTGAGCAGAGTGGTGAAATCCACATGTGAGAAGCCAGACTGAGCTGAGAAGGGCACAGGTGGCTTCATGTGTATTGAGATCATTCTCATTCCCATCCGGAGAGTGCATGCATGGGACCCCATTTCAATCGTATTCTTCTATCTATCCATCACCTATCTATATACTCCATATATACTAATATATATAGAATATATTACTGTATATATAGCATATATTAGTGTATATATAGTATATATTGAGTATATATACACTATATCATGTATATAATATACTATATATACTACATATATTAGTATATATACTAACATATATACTATTATAGTACACATACTATATATAATATAGCATACTATGTAGTATATATAATACTATATATGCTGTATATACTATATAGTATAGCATTATACTGTATAGTATATACAGCATATATTGTATATATCAGTATACATAGTATATACATACTAATAGATTATAAGTGTGTGTGTGTGTCTGTGTGTATATATCACTTTATAATCAAAATGCGGAAAGAATAAAAGGGAGTGAGTGGGGAGGGAGGACAGACAGAAGGAGGGTAATGGGATGTCCTCTCATTTCTCCCAGCTCATCTTTGAATCTAGAAACTGGGAAGACATTCACAAATTAACAAGATCACAGGGTATCTGAGTGGAGTAAAGGAGCTGAGAGAAAAAGCCTCTGGACTCTGTTCTGCAGAATCAGGAAGTGACCCTGGAGGTTAGAGAGCTGAAGAGAGAGCAGGACACTGAAGTGGGCCGGGCAGGAATATGAGAGCTTTGGGTCTACAACAATGAACGTCTCTATTCCAATAGCAGCAGACTTTGAGTGAATTTTGCAGGAGCTGGATCGGGGGAAGCTGCCTTCTGGAGTACCTGGATGAGCCTCCTGGGCAATTGATGAAAGGTAGTTTGGGCCTCAGACAGCTCCACCTAGGGTCTGTACCTCTGGCAGGACTGGGGGCGATCAGTCAGCAAGAGTTCCTTGGTTTGTAAGCTCTGCTAGAAAGAGATGTCCCTTAGATTGCGAGATGGCTGGAGGGGTTGTTATTCTCAGGACCCCCACCCAGCTGGCTTCTGCCTCCACCTGGAAGCCTTCCAATCTACTTCCCACAAGTTCCTGATTGCACTTTTTGTCTCAGATATCTGAATGCATTATTTCCCACCCCCATAACACACACATGCACACCCTTCAATGCTTTCAGGACCACCCTCAGCATTCAGAATAAAATCTAGACTCAAGGTGTGGGATGTGGACTTTCCCATCTGTATGGCTCATGACATCCCTTCTGACCCTACATCCTTTATTATCAGAAAATCAGAACTCCTCGATTTTCCAAGCACACGCCATCCTCTCCCATGGCTCTGATCATGGGTGTTTGTTGTCACCCTGACCTTAGTGCCTTTCTGTCAAAGCTCATTTCTCATTTAGGGCTCAGCCCAAGCACCAGAACATCCTTCCCTGGATCCTTCAGATGGATCGGGCTTCCTTCTCACTGCCCCACTGCCCCTGAGGCAAATCTCCAGCAGAGTAATGACTACCTGATGCTATCCTTCTCACCACTAGCATAGAAACCTGGTGCCTTCCAAGGATTTGACCTTGAATTAATGCATAAGTTTTACCACGAAGTCACTCCTGAAATACAGGAGAAACAGTCTTGCTTTCCCTGTCCCTCTCCTTCCATTACCTAAGGAATCAGATTTTTGGCAATGAGGGAGACCCGCAGGACATCCTGTAAAATTGGCACATGGAAAACCCTAATCAATGACCTTGAATTTGAACCATTCATAAACTCAATATCCAGATCTTAGATTTCTTAATAGCAAAATGGTCAAGGACAAAAAGTCCCAGGAGTACAAGGAGCCTCCCTGTAAGCACCCCCCTTGAGGTCCTTATAATGTGAAGACTCACTTTTTGAGAGTCACTAACCTATACAAACTTCTAACTCTTTGCTATGGACCCCCAATAGCTACAATAAGCTACCGCATGCTCCATCTATTATGACAAAGTAAAAAGCCCAGTTGATTAATGAACGGCGCGTGTATGTGAAGCAGAACAGACAATTACAGGTAAAAACAATGCAAGTGAAACCCAATGTTTTTGGGTTCCAAGGAGAACTAGATCAATATGGTTTCATATAGATAAGGAGCACAAGTTAGAGACGTGGAGTGATCAATGTGTTCCACAATGTTCCACGGGAGAGTAGCTTGTGGCCAAACTCAGAGAAGTTAATTAGCGGAAGCAGGAGGAAGTGGAATGCGCAGTGCACAAACAGTAAGAGGACTGATGGAAAATGGGTGAGGGTTCTGAGAGTCAGAATGAAAGTCAAGTAAATGTGTCAGCAGCAATTGTGCAATACTTTGACACCGTGGTCGTTCTTTCCAGTTAAAATAATGTAGGTTATAATGAGATTGTCATATTCCTGACAGTTTTCTTAAATAGGCTTTATTCTCAGGTTTGCAAAAGCACTATTTTGATGCTGCATTTATTCATTTATGTATCAAACACTTTAAAACACCTCCTCTGGGCTTGATGCGACATTGAGTACTAAGTATATGAAGATGAGTAAAACATGGAGATACAACAAGAAGTAGTAGTGTTCACATGTTGTGATGAGTGCTAACAGAGAGTACACAGAAATGCTCTAATGCCAAAATCGAAGCACCAGAGCCAGCAGAGTCCATTGAATGGACAGAATCACAAAAGAACTATCCCTGGGCAAGAAGCCAGACCCTGGTCTCAGCTCCATCACTGATGAGCTCATCAAGTGGGGCAAACCATTTCCCACTGCGGGAAGTCAAATGGAGACTGGAAATGGGTGGAAGAACTTAAGGTACATGCTGGCTCTAGGATTCCTGGTCAAGGCCACAGACAGTCGCAATTCGTAGTGCTTCTGAGTTGCAAAGAACCAGCAACATTTCCTCGTTCACCTTTCTACAGAAATTCAGATCTCCTGGAGCCGGAGGGTGAGGCTCAGAGGTTCATGCAGGCTTTCTTGGTCTACTCCTGGGCCTCACAGAATGCCCAAGGCCCCTCTAGTGTGCAGATGGGTCCTGATCATGCCAGGCTTCTCTTCCTGCATTACGTCTGTCTGCAATGTTGCTTCCCCCACTGCACCTTCTTTTCCTGAAAACAGCCCTGTTTCCCCCATAAAGCTCCTTTTACCTGCTAAGTGGTGTTGCAATGATCTGTTTCATGCAATTTTCTGTACTAACTTGTATGATTTTTCAAGGCAGGGGCTCTGTCGTTTTCATCTCTGGATTGTAATAACATGGTACAGTATCTGGCACCGTGTGTGCGTGTTGTGTGTGTGTTTTACAATGAAATTACCACACTATACAGCCTAAACAAATCCATGGTTTCTTTTATCACAGCCATAAAGCAGTTGTAAAATGAAGAGGAGGAGATGGCCTGGGTGCTTTGGTACAGTGGGTGGATGTCTGAAGGTGCAGGTGGGACTGATTTTAGAGGAGGTGTCTATGGGAGCCTCCAGGTCCCCTAAAATCCCACTGACTCTGCCAGTGTTTGGCCTCCAGGTCTGTGGACTTGGCTCCTGAGGACCCAGGTTTAATCAGATGCAGGGATGCTGATCAAGACAAACGAATCCCCCAGAGACCAGTGGCCATAGCCAGAATCATGATTTATTAATTTGTAGGGACAGCTGCATCTGTTAGAAAGACCAGATATAGACACTCCTGTGAAACTATCACAATCCCTCCCTATCGAAAAGCCCCATGGGAGCCAAATCATAATCAGAGGGCTGCTTGTGAAAAATGCAACCCAAGCAGAGAGACGTAGTAAAAAAATAAATTGTCTGTCCTTGGCATCGGGCTGAAACAACTAAGGGCTTCTACCTTGCAACTGGCCTCTATCTAGGCAGGGGCTGCATAGTCCTCGTCCGCCACTGCTTGGATGGACACCAGCCACCCAGATATGTGAAACCATGACCACAGAAAGCCACCCAGGCTTGGGATTAACTCCCCCTACCTGTGTGGTCTTCACATACTTAACTCCATCCGTGAGGCTGAGCTCCTCACCTGTGAGATGAGAATAGTGGTAATACCCACCTCTAGAGCGTGTAAAGATTAGACATGGTCTGAAGAAAGCAACTGGCTCAGGGCCTGGCATGTGGCTGGTGCTCTACCAATGGAACGTTCTCACATTCACCCCTGGGAGGTGAATCACAGATTCCCCATATCCAGGCTTATGCTATAAAGAGGCTTCCATCAAGTTTAGATGACTTGGGAGCTCTGTAGTCCCTTTAACCTGGCTTAGCCTATTGTTATACAGGAATGGTTTCCAGGAGAAGGGTTTTCCTAGCCTCTGGGTCTCACTCATCCCTTTTATTCCCCTGCTTCTGGGAGGATGGCTTGGGACTGCTTTTCCTGGTATGGGGAGTCTATGACCCATGCTTCCATGAGGGATGGTGGTTAAATGCCTGAACCTGGCATTACACTTTCTAGCAGGACCCTTGGACTCTCATACTGCCTATGTCTGTCAACACAGACACCACAGTAATCCAGGGCTTATCTCAGCTTCTACCTGCCATTCTTTTAATTTAGTTTTCAACTTGTTCTGAACCACGGTCAAGAAAAATTTCCCTACCTACATGGAGATACTTCAGAAACTCAACACCGAACTAAAGTCTTTACTATTCTGCTCTGCTCTAAGCATTGAATTCATAGAGTGTAAATACATTTTCTTACTCTAAATTTCTATAGAGAACACTCTAGAATTACCTCTAGCTGTCCCCACTTCCTACCTTTTTAGAGCAAGTTCAAAGTATGCACCAAAGGTGATGGGGACCACAGCACCTGCAGCTGCAGAGGAGGCCACCACCGTGCCTTTGCCACACAGCCTCCCAGACCATGGTCCTCAGGCTTAATGCCTGAAAACACAAACAGGGCCCTAGGAAAGCACTGGCATTGCCTTGTGGCAGTAACCAGCAGGAGACCCGGGAGGTAACCACAATTCCTGTGCATGTGACCATCAGCTCTACTGCTTGCCAGCTAAATGGCCTGGATAAAGCAACAGCATTAGATGTTTTAGTTCTCTACTCTGTGTATTTAGTAAAACCACCTGTTATTTCTGGTAAATATGAAATTAAATAATTCATATAAAGTGTTTACTGCAGTGCCTTACACATGGCTAGTGCTTTAGTACATAGTAGTTTATTATTATTATTTCTCATTCTCCCATACTGACCCTGAACCCTTTACGGACCAGTGTTCAACTTTGTGTACCTCAGATTCTCCAGACCTCACCTGTCTTTCATGCCCCCAGCTATCTGCTGGATCCTGGAATCAGAAGAATGGCCATATCTGGGGTATAACATCTGGCTTTCTCAGCAGATTCCCGAGGACTCAGGTGGCCCAGGGTAGAAGTTCAGGGGAGCTGACATCCTGCAAGATGAACTGTGACTTATGGGGCCCAAAAGATTGAGGAGAGCCAGGAGGTTCACCTTTCTCTATTCTTTGTGTTGAGTACCTCCCAGGTGTGGTGTTACTGTACATTTTGCCTAGATATGTCTTGTGGGATGCCCAAAACCATGATGAGTCTTTGGGAAGCAGTGGCCAGCTGGGTAATGCCCACCTTGTATTTGCCCTTCTTCTCTTATCAATGCCCTGTTGCTTCATTTTGGCTTCTCTGGGATTGAAATGGTATGTAAACATTGCCTCAGACTCTATTTTCTAGAGGCTAGCCTAAGCAAAGCCCTACTCCGTTTTGTATCGCTGGTTCTTAGAGCAACACTTTATGCAGAGGTAGTTCTCAGTACCTGTTTATTGACTTGAAGAATAAAAGAATAACAGATTCTCTGAATGCCAAACTGCATTAATGAATGAGTCTTATGTTCACACCTGTATTTCCACTGGACAGAACTCTGAACTTCTGAAGAGCCTCAGTACCTCTGATCGTAACAAACCGAAGGAAAGAAACACAGGGAAAAAAGAGAGGAAGAGAAGGTGGCAGGAAGAGAAAGAATCCAAGAGAAAAACTGCCTTGCAATTCCAATCTGTTCCAATTGCCTTATTTGCTGAATTTCCCTTTGGGACAAAACAGTGCTAGTTTAGCAAAAGGGAGACCAAGGCTGGAATCACTTTTGAGAACTGAGGGCACCTGGAACATCTCTGATACAATGAATGGTGGATTATTTTTAATCTAGGCAAATGTCAAAAGCATGAGCTGTTCAATGCCAACCACCCAACTTCATGCGAAACTTTAATTAGTTATAATATTTGGAAGCCTTTCCTGGGATGCTGTTTCATTGCCAGTGAACTCACCATGCTCAGTGCCTGGCAAGCATCTGGTGCTGAAGTCACTGGGTTGAGAGCTGTAAGCCAGATCTCGAGTCCCTGCCTCGCCTCCAATTCCCTGTGTGACCCTGGTGTGTCCCTTCCCTTCAAGACCTCTGCTGCCCATTGTGCAAAGTGAACACAAGAAGCTCCAACCTTCCACCAGTCTGTGGCTGATAGTGAAGCATCCACTTCACTCACATGTTGGTCTGTAGAACACATTCACCATTTTGGGCCACAGTAATATGATGGGATTTCGGTTTCCTTAACATAGTCTTGAAAGGGCTTTCTAAACAGCCCTGCTGTGCCTGCACACCAAGGGAAGAGACAAAAGAAGTCCAACACAAAGACCGGTGGTCAACAGGGCTTGAGGCTCCAGAGTGTGTCAGAGACTAGAGACATCTGGGCCTCTAGATCACACTCTAGCTGCCCTGGAATAAATGGAGTGGTCCTAGCTGCCATCCAAGGCAGCCAGCGTATGTGTCTTGTTCAATGTCAGGTTCATCAAAGCTGGCCTTGGAGTGAGCGTTTCTCCACTTTCTCTATGAAACTGGAGTTGGTTGAAGCATTCAGGGCTTGGTTCTCTGCGTTGTGCACATGAGGCTTTCTCTCAGAATCTGCTGCAGGCTTTAATATGATAACATCCAAAATGTTTTTGCCCCTTACACTGCCTTTTTTGACATCTCAATGATTTCCTTTTAGCTGAAAGAGAGAATGAGCCATTACTGAAGTGGTGGTTTTGGAGTGTTCTCATTAGGAAAGTGGTACAACCTCTGAAGACTCACATCATTTCACAAGCTGAGCCTCAAGTGGTCTTCCCTATCAGTGGAGAAGATGCTGCTGGAAGCTGACATACTTCTTTATCTGCAGCACTTTTTACTCCTGCAAACTGGCTTCCTTAGGTTGTAATCAGAAATGATCATTCTCAATTTTTTTCTGGCCATTCTCTTCACCTGGAATATCTTCCATGATGGACCAAGAGATTTATCCCAAATCACCAAAAACTGTCATCAGAATCAGCAATGGCTTTCAGTCAAAGACCCATCTGGCAGGGCAGCCTGCCTCTCCTCCAGGCTCCCACTCCACCACCTGGATGACATCTACCCACAACTGATCACTCTACCACCCTGGCCTTGAGATTTGTGGGAATCAGGCCCTGACCTTGGAGGTTGCTATGCTGACTTTGTACTCTGTGTTTCTCAGAGGTTATTTAGTGACTGATGGCATCAACTTCACTTCCACAGGCTTGTTGAGTTCACACCTAGGGTGCCTGGGTCTCATTGTATTTGCTGTAACAAATAATCACTAGCTTCTTACTGTATCCAGCCCTGTTTTGGGAAATGAGGAAACAGATCATGCTAAGACTGGGCCATATCTTTAAGGAGCTCAGAGTCCATGACACCTGTATATGCAGGGGGGGTACATAGAAGAAAGAGAAATATTCTATAAAGACATACAAAACAATTTCATTAAGGCACTGAAGATTTTGATCTCTCAAATAAAAACACTCCATTAAATCAAGGTGTAATTATTTGGAGTCTAGAAGAATTTCATATCATAGAGAAATGTTATGCAGCAAAGATGTGCAGCCTTGCAGAGGAATGCACACAGATATGTACCAAGAAATGTCACACATCTCTACTGCATGTGGTGCAACATTTTAATCAAGTCAAAGACTTTTATTTTCCATCTGTGCATTTATTTGGCCATCAAAGCAACTCTGTGCTTGGGATTTCATGTTAAAATTGAGGAGACAGAGGCACCGATGGGGCAAGCTATTGAACATGGTCCCACCATCACCCCATGGGAGAACAAGAATTTAAGTCTAAATCCCCTGACACCCAGCTCAGTTACATTTCTACAGGTCCACATTGTCCTTACAGCTATGGGTTCCCCCAGATTCAGTAAAAATAATAATCGTATTTTATTATTTAAAGTACAATGGATCTAGAAAATTTGCTAACTGTGTTGTGCTGTTTAAACTGACTCTATAACCCCTTAAGGAAAACAACATGAGAAGAAGTTGTTTGTCATCCATTTACCAAATAGCTAGTGTAGAAATCACCTAAAGGCATGAGGATGCTCTCCTCTGCAGAGACAAAGCTGGTGAGTTCCCATTCCTTTGGAAATCATGCGGGGTGACAGGAGAGCTGGGAGGAAATGAGGGACTCTTATGCTTGGATTAGAGTCTGTTGGCATCCATGCCTGTGAACATGCCATGGTCTCAACTGAAAAAAGAGAGATCCAGGCCTGTCTGGATATGCACTTTTTGGGTGATGGTAAACGTGCTTTCTGTGCATAGATACCAACCTTGCCCTCTGTGTGTTTGTACCTCAGACTTCTCTCCCCAGAGGACTGGAAATTGTGGGGCAAGAGAAGACCCAGGCTCTAGAGCACCAGCATCTGTCCTGGGCTCCAAGCACAAATAAGCAAGCCTCAGGCTACATTCCATGGCCTCCATCCCCTGTGCTTCTGGCAGGGTGCAATCCTACCTTTCAAACACACACACACACACTCAACTGCAGGTGAGGGAACGGACATTTCCCTGGGAGTTTCTGTCTTTGCAGAGGACTATTTTGAAAATACCCACTCTTGCTTTCTCCACACTCCCATCCAGCGTGCCTGGCCTCTTCTGCACTGTGTATATTCTGGCTTTTTGCCAGAGGCCTGGAAAATCCTGCCAGGCAGCCGTTCACACAGCTGCCCCCAGGGGCGGTGACTGACCAGGAGGGAGACACACCACTCCCAGCCCAGCTGTCTGCTCAGCACAGCTCAAAGCACTCGTACCTTGAGGGAGAGAAACCCAAGCCACGTGTTCTGACAGCCTGTCACCTGAGTCCCTTGGAAAACACAATCAAGAGCTTCCTGCCCACTCTTGTCCTGAGCTGGCTGGGCTCAGTAGATGCCGTGCCGCCAGCTCCTGGCTTAGCCGGCCTCCCTGGTGCGTCTGCCCTCAACTCTTTGTGCAGCTGGAGTCCCAGAAGGGAGTAATAATTAAAGAAAACTTTGTAAATGTTCAAACTGAATAAAACTGTTGTTGTTGCTCATGGTTCCTTTTCTTCCTTTTTTGCCATCTGGAGCCACAACCTGTCCGGTTTGCAAGCCCAGATCCACGTCCTGCTTCCTCCCGTCACTTGTCTGTCGATCCTCTTCACTGGTGGTTCTCCGCAGAGAAGGGATTTGCTGGTTATTTTTGTTCCCTCCCCTGCACGCCAGAGCCCTGTGAAGCTCGTCACTGTCCTGGCTCCAGCGCACCTCCTCATCTCCCTGCTTTCCATATGCTTTGAAGATATTCCTGCCTCTACCGCTCGTTTGCAAAGCCATGTGGCATGTGTGTGCGTGCGGCTGCCTGGGTTTCTTGTCATTGCCACTGAGAAACTGCCCATCTGAAGGGCCAGGGGGCCATCAGAATCAGGCTCTCCCCACAGCTCTGGCTGCGGTCTCAACTTTAAAATATATATATTTTAAAGTGACACAGGAAAACAAGTGGATGAAAAGAAAGTAACACAATAAAATCACGCTAATCTTAATGAATTAAGGCTTCAAGTTATGTAGACACTGCAAGCAAGTACAAATCACCCTGTCCATGCCAGGGTAAAACCAGTGTGATGGGCTACATCGTGTCTTCCAAAAATATATGTGGAAGTCCTAACCCCAGAAACTCAAAATACAACCTTATTTGGAAACTGAGTCGTGTTACAGATGTAGTTAGTCAAGTTAAAATGAAGTCACCCTGGAGCGAGATGGACTCCTAATCCAATAGAACAAGTGTCTTTAGAAGAGGAAGAAAGTGTGGAGGCAGGTGGCCACAGAGGGAAGACTATGTAAAGACAGCTACGTGGCAGTGGAGTCTGAGATTGGAGTCGTGCGTCACAAGCCAAGGGAAGCCTGGGGCTACCAGAAGCTGTAAGAGACAAGGGAGGAGATTGCCTTAGAGACTTCAGAGAGAGTATGGCCCTGCCAGCGCCCTGACTTAACTTCTAGCCTCCAAGGCTATTAGAGGACTCACTCCTGCTGTTTTATGCTATGCAGGATGTAGTAGTTTGTTATGCTATGCAGGATGTAGTAGTCATTTTATGCTACGCAGGATGTAGTAGTCATTTCCCAAGGCCTGCCCTTGGGAAATGAATGCAATGAGAGTACAAGCAGGGCACAATAGGCTCTACATAAATAGTAGTGAAACGTATCCTCGTTAATAAAATTACACGGTTCACCCAAAACATACTTACTCAGCATATATTCTTCCAGAGTTGCTGTATCCTTTTCTCTATCCATGCTGGTTTTCTTATTAGATGCTGGGCATTGTAGGCATACAACAATGAATCAAGCATCTGTATTTATTCTCAAGGATTGCAGTCTGGCAGTGGAGTGAGTATAAGCCTCTATATAAACTCTCCTACATGTGGGAATATGGACATGTCTCTCAAGAGGAGCATGGGGGGGAAGTGCAGCAGGAGTGCCGTCTGGGGACAATGCAGAGGCTTCAGGAAAGCTACGACATTGGAGCTTCCCGTGGTGGTGGTGGTGATGGTGGTGGTGGTGGTTCTGTGGAGACTGGGGAAGGTAGGTGAAGAACACCTGTGAAAATAAATATCCTGAGACTACCTAGAGGAGTGAGGGGCAGCTTTATACATGGGGTGAGGCTTGAGCCAGTGCTGGAGAAGACGTGACACTCGTAAGGAGAAAAGACTGTGGTAGTGGTGGTATTGGCTCACGTTTCCTTTCAGATAGAGCAAAAACCATGTGCAAAGGCAAAGGAGGTGGGAGAAAGCATTCGAGCCCCAAGGAAAGTAGGCCAAGGCTAGGTCAAAAAGGTCTTCAGAATCAACATGAAAGGTCCCAACCTTCTTCCAGCGGATGGTGAGCGGATCCAACACACTGGATACTTTGGTGACTATCGTCAGGTGCAGACCATCTTCTGAATCACATACTGTCTGGACTTTCTTAGATTCAAAATATTTTTACATCTATTTTTTACTATATATCCAAAGCACTTCACTGAATAGTTTTATTTTATGCCTACTTCATGAATACTTGACTTCTAAGAAATAATTGTTCTTTATCTGGCCTATTTTACCCTGTGGCCTAGCATAGATACATGCCTGAAAATAATTTTTCTTGATTCAGGCTGGGAGTGAGGTTTAAAAGGCAATTTGTTTCTGCCTCCAGCTTATTAAATAAACTCCCCAACCACCTACCCTCCCCTTCATCTATTTTGATAAGAGTCATCCAGATCCAGTGATTCAGGGACAAAACAATCACCACCTCAAGTGGTTCATTCAATCCTAAAGACTAGAGCTCCAGGAAGCCTGAATAGAGACACTCAGGAGCTTTCCTGGCTGACAGCATTCCTTGCCTGTCACCACACATTGATGCCTGGAGGGTGAGGTGAACTAGTTCAGGGGAGAGGGCCATGGAAGCTTCTGTTTGAAACCCTCTCAGATCTGCTCTAAGCATGTCTTCCTGTGGCTGATTTTAATCTGTATCCTTTCCCTGCAATAAAGCATAGCCATGGGTGTAACTGTTTTGTGAACTCTGCTAGTAAATTTTCAAAACTGAGGGTAGATAGTGGATCCTCCCCTACAACCTTGAAGTTGATGTCAGAAGTAAGAGAGGTCTTGGGAACTGTGTCCTCTAACTATCTCTTGGGCAAACTCTATTCCCCTAAATTCTTTTTTTTTTTTTTGACTTTTTATACTGGTATTCTAGATTGTATCTCAGACAATAAAACAAACCTGATAAAGAAGTTCTAAGAATCAGGCCCTTCATACCACATATAGTGGAGATTGCCTGGGATTCTGTATATCGTTCTAGTTCTTAGTATGCAAGCTATCTCCTCTGAATTCTATGAGGCAGGATTCATCTCAATACCCTGTAGCACAGTGGCTAACAGAGAGCAGGTGCTCTGAGGTGCCTATGAATAGAGCCACATATAAGACAGGGTCTGTTCTCAGGAGCTCAACATGCACATGTGGAAACTTTGCAGGAAAATGCGCGGACTTTCACATTGGCGGCATCTAGTTTCACAGAGAATGGTGACAGTCTCAGTCACCTAGGGCTGCCATAGTAAAATTCTACACTTCTGTTGGCTTAAGCAACAGAAATAGATTTTCTCACAGTTCTGGAGACTGGAAGTCCAAGATCATGGTGCCAGCACGGTCAGGCTCTGGTGAAGCATCTCTTCCTGTCTTATAAATAGACATCATATTGCATGTGTTCACATGGCCTTTGCATTTGCGGAGAGAGAGAGAGAAAGAGAAAGAGACTGAGAGAGAGAGAGAGCTTTTTCTTAGAAAGGCACTAATCCCATCGTGAGAGCCCTACCCTCATGACCTCACCTAAACTTAATGATCCTCCCAAAGCCCTGTCTTTAACTACCATCACATTGGGGGTTAGGGCCTCAACATATGAATTTAGCGGGGACAAAATTTTATTTATAGCAGTAGCTTAATCTGAGGTGACCCAAACAGCTTTGAGTAGGATTGGGACTAGTGGACACAAGAGGAATGGAAAACAGGGTCTGAAGGCGTAGCCTGCAGGGTGACCCCAGGGCCCGGAATGCCCATGTCTTCTACTCCTTAATCTACTTGTCCCAGGAGGTGCATAAGCAGACATTGTGGACACAGGAACGCACATGTCTTCATCAGCAGAGGAAATAGCTCAGGGAACCTCCCATGTGCTCTTTGCTTTCCCTCTTTATTAAGACCAACCATAAGAAAAATGAGAAAGGAAAATCCACTCTTCTGCCTGATATGTGTGTTCTTGTGACTCCCACCTGAAGGAGAAGGTTGCTAGGAAACTGTGACCACAGTCTGCAGATTCTATCAAGGAGAAAGGACCCCCTCACCCCTGAGTACTCCCTGAAATTCACAAAGTGCATAGCTGCAGCCTGTGGTGCAGCATTCAGGAGAGTTAATGTCAGCAATTCACAGAGAAGGGAACTGAAGATTAGGGGTATCAGGTAGGCAGCTGGTCATGGCACCAGCTCTCCAGCTGCCCAGGGAGGTGCTGTCTCTATTCCATTGTGCTGCCTTCAAGTAGAGGGACCTAGTTCAAAGCCAGAAAGATGAGGCTGCCGTGGTCTGCCCTTTAGGGGCACCTCTGGAAGAGGGTGCATCCTCATTAAATGTCTTCCTTTGTGTGTTCTCATGGGATGGCGATCCCAGGTCTGGATTAATGCCTGTGTTTGCTGAAAAATAGTGGGGCAGACAGTGCCGGTTCATGGCTGCCTTCAACATGCTGCTAAATTTCAATCTGCTCTAAAGTGGCAAGAGAAAGAGTGAAAAACTATAACGGGAAGGTGATGATAGTTACATTTGCTAACTTAAAATTCATTAGTCTTAGTCTTGACATCATCAAAATGGGGTGGGAGAGGATAAGGCTCAGATGTCTGGCTGGAGTGAGTGCATGGACACAGTCACCCTCCTTAGAGAGAGGGGACAACAAGCAGCAGGTTTAGGGAAAAATTTCCCACTTTTCAACTTCTGGTGGGTTGAACGTGAGCTAAGTGTCAGAAAGGAGGGTGGTGATGTCCAGGGCTGGCGGGCGGGGCCCAGGGGATCATGGGAGACACAGAGCTGGAGTGGAGGTTGTGGCTGTATGTGATGGAATAAGGAGTAAATGGAGGGGAAGAAATGAAAGAAGCAAATAAAAATGATTCTTTCGTAATTTTGGTAAAGAAGACAAAGATATGAATGAAATAGTGTGAGAGTATTTTATCAGCAGTGTTGGGATTAAGTTAGCGAACTCTCAATCCAGGCTGCCTGGGTTTGAATTTTGGCTTTGCCAACTTTTCTCTGTGATCTTGAGCACGTTACATAATTTCCCTGGGTTATAAAGCAACGGCGATGATGCTGCTGATGATAACCTATTTCGTATGTTCTTATAAACAATGAGTATGTTAATATATGCAAAGTTATTGAAGCATTGCCGTGTCCATGATAAACTCAACTAGTGTTTGCTCATGTCAATTATCCAGAAAAAATTATGGAGAAGGAAGGAGTCTGGGTGGTAGTTTTGGAGGCAGATGCAATAGTGAGGGAAGATATTTTTAGGGTAAGTGGAAGGAATTGTGAATTCTGACTGCTCTGGCCTGATCCTAACTTTCACTTTTTAGCTGGGTCCACTCACATCATGAAATCACAGTGGCCAGGCACCCTCACACAAAGCACCAAGGATGAGATGAATGACAGGAGACAGGGCAGACTGGTGGAGCACTCTGTGGGGCGGCTGAGAAGTCCCCGGTCTCATGTCTTGCTATTGCAATAATCAGAAGAGCAGTTCTCATATCTCACCTAAGTTCCTTGGAATTTGAGACAACATGGACCTCTCAAATGTGAGCACCAAGTCTGAAAACCACTAAGGATAATGAGAAGCTGTTTTGGGACACACATTTTGGTCTCCTCCGATCCATGCTGAAAATAATGACCAATTCAATATCATCAGAGGTAAATTTGAAATCCATCTTTTTTGATCCGTGTTTATCATTCATTAAAAATTTGCCAGACGTATCACCTCACACTCATTAGCTTAGCTACTATTAAAAAAGAGAGAGAGAAAGGAAGTAGTGAGTGTTCACAAGAATATGGAGAAATGGGAATGCTCGTGTGCTGTTGATGGGAATGTAAAATGCTGCAGCCTCTACAGAAAACAGTACGGTGGTTCCTCAAAACATTAAAAATAGAATCCAACGATTCTACTTCTGGGGACATATCCAAAAGAATTGAAATAAGGATTTTGAATAGGTGCTTGTACACCCATGTTCATTACAGTACCATTTATAATAGCCAAGAAATGTCCACTGACTCACAAATGAAAAAACAAAATGTGATATATACATAGAATTGACATTCAGCCTTAAAAAGGAAGAACATTCTGATGCATGCCACAACACGGATGAGACTTGAAGTCATGACTAAGTGAAATAAGGCAGTCACCGAAAGACCAACATGATATGATTCCACTTATATGAGGTACCTAGAGATAAAAAAGTAGGATGATGATGTCCAGGCACTGGAGGATCGGGGAAATGGAGAGATGTTGTTTCATGGGTGCAGTTTCAATTTTGAAAAATTTAAAAAGATTCTGGAGATTGGTTACTCAACAACCTGAACACACTTACCGCTACTGAACTGTACACTTGACAGTGATTAAGATGTTACATTTTACATTTTGTGTATTTTATGTCAATTAAACATTTTAAAAATCCCAGGAATATCATGCTGGGAGACACTCTCTGGCCTCATGGATTTCCCCACTGGACGGACACAAAAGCAAGCAAGACACAGGGGAGCGTGACAGCAGCTATGAGAGGTGCCGGAGCCTGTGGCTGGGGTGGGCGTGGTGCCGGAAGGCTTCCTGAAGGGAAGGGCTTCTCCACCAGATCCTAAAAACCAAGTAAGAGATAGTCAAATAAAGGAGACAAAAATATGCTAGGACGTCAAAACCATATGTGCAAATTCATGGTGCTATTCGGAAACTGCACATGTTTCTGCTGGGCTGGCACATTGGGTGGGAGTTGAGGGGTGTAAAACGTGGGGTTTGTCTTGATTTATCCAGCATCTGCTGTGCCCAACCTCAGGAGAAAAAAAACTTGTGGACATAAGGTGACCGCTTTCAGCAGATAAAGCAGAAATGTCGCTGTGCCCTAAAGTTTCTTCCCTGGGGAAACTTACCACCAGAAATAATGTCCTGAAAGGCACTGGAGTGAACTCTGTTTCCACTCCATGAAGGTTTACATTTGTTTGTTTCATGCAAATGCCACCTAGTCCACCACCACCCTAAACTATCTGTTATTGTCAATCTTTCATTTACTGGCCGAATAAGCACTTATTAAATTAACCAAGCTCTATGACTATACTCCATTTCAGGACTTTAATGAACATGCAGAAGGGAGAAACTGCAGGCGTTTCGGGTTTCTTGAAACTGCTCCAACTTCAGGGTTTGATGTAAATAATCTTTGCAACTTCTGGATCCATCTCTAAGCATTTGCTTTAAATATATATGTGTTTTTTTTTTCTTTAAATGCAGCACTTTGGACTTAAGATAAAGCTGAAGCTATACAATAGGTAGAGTTTTTTATAAATGGACTATAAACAGTAATTGCAAACAATGCATAGAAAAAAGGAACAGCCAACTTGAGAGACTTCACACTTCACACTTACACTTTTCAACCATTTCCTTCAGGCCAGGAGGACACCCTCATTTCTTGGTTTTCTAAGCCACATTATAACCAAGAAATTGAGGGACTGCTAGATCCAGAGCACTCTATTAAATGCTGTAGGGCAGGTGGAGCGAGGAAGAGAGAGAGAGAGAGAGAGAGAGACAAGCTGAGTGATGGAGAGCAGGCAAGGGAGACAGAGATGGAGGGGAGAGAGAAAGAAAGAGTGAGGAGGGAGAGGGGGGAAGAGAGAGAAAGATAAAGGAGACAGAAATATGGAGAGAGAGAGACCATTGGATTCTAGTAGGGAATGAATAGGTACACAATACATGTCTTTAAAAGTTTATTATAATAAATTCTATCTTCATTAGATATCTAAATGACTGAGTACAGAAATAGGTAAGATAAATTCTTGGTATCGGGGTGGATGGTAGAAGTATGAGCTATTAAGGGAAGGAGGTGTGGGAGTGGGAGAGGAGCCTTTCCCGTGTGCCTCTGTCCCGCAGGCCTCTCATGCACATGGTAGAGGCTGGCCCACACCTTTGAGATGGCTGATAACATGGAGGGTGGCAGGTGATGGACAGGTAGATAAATGAACAAACGAGTGAGTGATTTTGAGGGCCAGACACTATCAGCATGTGAGAATATATTTGGAAATGATTTGAATTTGTACCTCCTTTGTATCCTGGTAGCCAAAGTTTCGAGGAGAGGAAGAAAACATTGCCATTCTATGAGGATGGCAACATTTTTCTTAGGCCCTTTCTATCGTGCATTCTTCACCCTCACTCTGTGATGATCAATTTTAGGTGTGCATTTCACTGGGCTAAGGGATGCCAGATAGCTGGGGGAGCATTATTTCTGGGTGTGTCCATGAGGGCATTTCCAGGAGTGATTGAAATTAGAATCAGTGGATGAGGGAAGATCTGCACTCACTCCGGGTGGGTGGGCCTCGGATCAGCTGAGGCCTGGACAGATCAAAACAGCAGAGGAAAGGCTAATTCTCTCTCTCTCTCTATTCTGGAGCTGGAACACACTTTTTTTCTCTTGCTATTGGGCATCAGAAGTCCAAGCTCTCTGGCCTTTGGTCTCCAGGACCTGCAACAGTACCACAGATTCCCTCCTACCCCCAATGGATCTCTGTCCTGAATGGAAGTTACACCATCAGCTTCATTGCTTCTGAGGCTTTTGGACACGGACTGAGTCACACTGCCAGCTACCCTGGTTCTCCATAAGCTTGTAAGCCAGTTCCCGTGAGTCCCTTTTTGTATATCTCTCTACGTATCCTATTGGCTCTGTCTCTCAGGAGAATCCTCAGTAATACATACCCTCTGAGTTGAATATAATTCTATTTTACAGATGAGAAAACTACGCCTCAGGGAGGTTCAATAAATTGCTCATATTCATTCAACTATTAAGCAGAGAGCCCCATTTGGAATCCAGGCCCACCTGAGGCATACTGTCCACATGCCCATTGGGTGCTGTTTCCAAGGGGCAAGAGTGTTCATGGGTGGCAATGGAGTCTCTATTCCAGTTCAGCGGTGCTTAATTTTTGAAGGTGTAGAGGCCTCAGGAATCTGATGCTGGTTGGAAATGTGCTTTTTCCTGCTTTACCCTTGGTTTTTCTGTGTGTCCCTACCCAAATCTCATGTCGAATGTTGGAGGTAAGGCTGAGTGGGAGATGATTGGGTCATGGGGGTGGTGTCTAATGGTTTAGTACCATCCTCCTAGTGCTGTCTCATGATAGAGCTCTCAAGAGATCTGTTTGTTTACAGTGTGTAACATCCCCTGCCACCACCACCACCCCTCTCTTTCTCCTGCTGTGACCGTATAAGACCTGTTTGCTCTCCCTTCACCTTCTTCCATAATTGTAAGTTTCCCAAGGCCTCCCAGCCATGCTTCCTGTACAGCCTGTGGAACTGTGAGTCAATTAAACCTCTTTTCTTTATTAATTACCCAGTCTAGGTAGTCCTTTGTTGCAATGAGAGAATGGACAAATACACCCCTGAAGTCAACAGTTCTTCAGAAACAAGGCTGGTTTAGAAGCTGTCAGCCTGGTGATGGTAGGGGTGGTTCTGATAGCAACCTGAGGCCTGCTTTCATTTTTATATCAACCAATTAGGAAAGCCAATGAAGTATGGAATAAGAGATGACTGCTACTGTTCTGCCACCTCACAGGGTCATGGGAGTCAATGAGGACCTGTGGGCATATATGCAGAAGGCTCTACATCCTATAGCCTTCAAGTTCTGACCCTTTTCCTAAGTAGCCCTCCCACTGGGGAGTAAACACTGACACAGTCATAAAGAAAACTGGGTGCCACCTGTGACATCACAGAGCCTCCCAGTGACCCTTCCTGAGGATCATTGATTCCTTATGTTGTTTATAAATATGAACCCAGAATTCCATATGGTGCCTCTGTAGGGTGGATGATTGGCCATGAAATCAATATCATAATTGGCTCAAAACCATGACCCTGGCTTCAGTGTGTCTCTTACCCCAGTACAGCTACTTCATGAAATAGATGTGAAGGAAGCTTCTTCTCTTTAATCATAGACAACATTGGTGCACAATTAGTACCAAATATTGCACTGGGACAGTGGCTCTCATACTTGAGTATGTGTATCAGTCCATTTTCATGCTGCTGATAAAGACATACCCAAGACTGGGAAGAAAAAGAAGTTTAATTGGACTTACAATTCCACATGGCTGGGGAGGCGTCAGAATCATGGCACGCGGTGAAAGGCATTTCTTACGTGGCAGCAACAAGGAGAATAAGGAAGAAGCAAAAGTGGAAACCCCTGATAAACCCATCAGATCTCAGGAGACTTATTCATTATCACGAGAACAGCACAGGAAAGACCAGCTCCCATGATTCAATTACCTCCCCCTGGGTCCCTCCCACAACATATGGGAATTCTGAGAGATACAATTCAAGTTGAGATTTGAATGGGGGCACAGCCAAACCATATCACTATGCATCAGAATCATTTTGAAATTTTGTCAAATGTATATGTATTTTTTAAACTCTTAGTGGTAGAGTTTATCTTGCCAAATATTGTATTGCTAGGCCCAGCTCCAGAGTTTCTGTGTCAGTAGATCTGGTATAGGGTCCCAGAGTCTGTATTTATGAAAGGTTCCCCAGTGAGGCTTACGCTGCTGGTCCAGGGACCACACTTTGAGAAGCACTGTGTCAGGTGCTGAGCACTGCAAGAGTTCTAGCACCTCTGCAGATTCCATGTCTGTTGGTATTTTTTCTGGGAAATACCAAAGGCCAGTTGCCAAATGGCAGGATCTGGGCAGCGGACAATTGTCCTGGCAGTTCCTTGTCACACCCCATTTTCTCAAGCATTGGGAAAACAGACTGCAGCCTGTTTGACGTTTTCAAGTCAGTTATAGCTGATCATTTAAATGTCTTTTGATAATTGCTAATTGACAGAAATACAGTCAAAAAGTCACACCTTTTCCACTATCAAAAGAAAAAAAGGAAACATGGACGTGGCCTATCTTTATTGATATATATTTATATCTATCTATATGCCATTATATATATATATATATATATATATACATATATATACTGACATTACATACATGAAATATAAATATGTGTTTATATATTACACATATGAGTGAGAGAGAGAGAGAAAATGCTCCATAGCAGCTGAGGATAAAACAGAAAGATTCATGCCAAGGCAGCCTCACAATTCAGGATCAAAGACTCAGTAACCCAATGGAGCGGCAGGTGGCAGAACAGGTGCAAGGGTATCAGAGTTAAAGTCAGAGCCTGCAAGGTGCCCCAGGTGCACAGAGATAAAGACAGAAGGCTCAAGATCAGGACAATGTGGTTAAATTATGGCAGAGAGTGGCTGGCTGAGGCAGCATTTAATGGCCAAGGCACTCACCTTCACAATTTATTGGCGAAAAATCTCATGAGAAAGGGGACTTAGCACACTGCCTTGCTCATTCTAGGTGTCTGGAGTTCTTTGTGTTTAAGGACTTAGGAGCTACTTTGTGACTTTTCTTTGGATCTTGTTTGCATGATTGTTTAAAGAGTTCAGTAATGGTTTTCAGGGACTTCTCATGCATTCATTCAATAACTATTTACTGAGTATATATGGTGGTATCGTCATTAAGTATCCAATGGATTAAAAAAATCCAGGTGTGTCCCATCATGGGGTCTATTATCTAATCAGTGAGACAGACATTGACCAAGGAATCTCCCAAATAGGCAATAGGAAAGGTCTGCTATGGAGAATGACTCTCAGTAAGTCTGAAGCAGAATGTAATACAGGAATGAAACCCACCCGGGCAGCTGGAGGGATGTGCCCCCATGCGCTGAAGCCTCGACAGTGAATAGAACTTCAGAGAGAAAGTCTTTTGCTTTCACACTTCAGCAATATTATCTCATGCCATCCTCCCAATGGCCTTGCCAGGTGGATGATGTCACCCCCAGTTTGGAGGAGGAGGTCGAAGCTAAGCAAAGGCTGTGGGCTCCACCCATGCCTAGTTTCTGGTTCCACAGGTCAGAGGCAGGCAGATGATTTGTCTTTCTTGATGAATTTCCAGGTGAGGTGGCTGCTGCTGATCTCAGGACCATGCTTGAAGAAACAACCTCTGAGCTAGAGCTGCAAGAATGGCCCATTAGGAATGTGTTTCCCATTTTGAAATCTGTCATATAAGAAAGCATATGGAATACTTGGAGCCTGTTAGATGATGGCCAGGCTTCGTCAGAGCTCCTGCTGCTGTGCATGACTTTCTCATCCTTGATGAGCAAGTCCATCCTGGCATCAAATGTCATACATCTTTTCACATCCAGTTCAATGACATCTTCTCCTGGAAGCTTTCATCATCCCTTCTTTCCCCAATTTTAGCTACACTAAAATAGCATGTCAGATCATTGGTCTCAGCTTTGGTTTTTACCATAGTCTTCCATTATAGTTATCAGTTTGCAGAGATTATGTCTAATTTATTTTTGTATCCTTGCATAGTGACTTTTTATAGTCTTGTGCAAACAAAGCCTTCAATGTACATGGATTGAATGAGAATGTTAAGTATGTAAAGTCATTCAACTGTGCATTTTCACATTTTACACACTAATAAGCTCATGAAACAATTTGAGCAGGAATCTTTCCGCTTAGTTTTAGAAAAGGAAAAGGAGGGTTCCACGCACAAGAAACATACATGGCATATCCAAGTACTATGACTCTGCAATCATGGGTCCCTGCAAAAAAAAAAAAAAAAAAAAAACAACTGGGGCATTCAAATTTGATACTGAGGAGGCTTGAAACACTCATTGTTTATGATGACATGCAGTGTTTAGGAAACAGCACCAAAGATGAAGCAGGACCAGGAGTGAGAAGCTATCACCACCCTGCAGTGGAGACCAAGAGAGGGCATCGTGCAGAAAGAGTGCCATGACTCTAGAAGTAAGTTAGCACCTACAGTGATCTGCATCAGGAGAACTGAACATACAACCCTGCCCCTACCCTTGATCTCTTGCAGAAGGCAAAGGAGTCCATGCACGTGAGCCTCTGGCGTGCAGCAGAGTGAAGGGGATAGACGGAGGATCTGGAAGGGCAAACAGGACACCCAGACAGGGACACCGGCCTCCATTTCTGTGCATTTTCCCCTCAACCCTGCTGCTTCAACAATCCCATAAATCTTCCTGTTAAAAATGTCTACTGTGTGGAATGTAGATGGTTTATTGATAAAGACAAGACAGTTTAGTTAAATCTTAGATGGAATTGCTTTAGGAAAAGGCTCATTTTAGAATTCACACTTTCAAACAAACTTTCTGCTTTATGGATGTTAGTTTCTTAAAAAAAAAAAAAGTCAACAAACCATAACACTGAAAATGTTGTTTCATGCTAGCTTATTACAAACTGCCTCGCTGAGCAGATTGTACATTTATACTCGATGGTAGGACTTAACATGCACTGGGATAATGATAGAAAAATGAAATGAATTTCAACAAATAATCAAGGATGCAGCTTCAAAAGACTGGTGAAATTCTTGCTATGGTAATCTTTTTTTTTCAAGTCATGTATATTTTATGAGTCTGAAACAACTGATTCCAATAAGTCTTTGGGCTATGGAAGCAGAAAAGGAACACAATGTAATGTAGCATAGCATAATATATGAAGCAATCATTCAAACATAGCTTGCAGTACATACGTCAATAAACTTCTACTGTATGGAGCCAGTGAAGTATAGGAGATATTCAAGCAGAATATGTTTATTCAGTGCATTGTAAAAAATCCATTTTTCTTTGGCTTACCAAATGTGCCTGAGAGTTATTACTAATTTATCATGAAAAAAAAAAACTGCTTCTGTGATAAAGGCAGAGAAAACTGGATAATGTCTCATCTTGCTCTTTTGAACTTTAATAAGGTGCCGTGGAATTGAGACTATAATGATCATAGTTTATTGGGCGGAGCTTTGTCTTGACACAGTGGAGGTCGAGACGGTGTCAAGAACACGGGCCTGGGTATCAGAAGACTTGGGTTCTTCTCCCATCCCTTGCAGGAGGTAGCTGTGCCACCAAGAGCCTCTGGGGGCAAGCTGAGAGAACCAGATCATGAGCTTGGTGGTCCCTTACAGTGATGGAGTTTGTGATTCTCAGGTATGCTGGAAAATCGCCACTGTGTTCTGTAGGGTCTCCTCTGGGCCAGCAGCTTTCTCATCTCCTTGTGGGGAGTGCTTACTCTTCACAAAATTTGACTGACAGTAACTCATTTCCACCTGCCTCTCAACAGCTGAGACAGCAAAGTATTCCATAGAGAACAGCGACTTGTGAAGCCCCAAATGGTAGGTCTAGGAAAGTTTTCAGGTATAAATTGGAGAATCTAGTGGAATAGTTGTATTTGATTTCCACTGCTACGTAAAAAATTATCACAAACTTAGCAATTCGCATTGATTATCTCATGATTTCTGTGGGACAGGAAGCCAGGCATAGCTTAGCCAGGTTCTCTGCTCAGAGTCTTATAAGACTGTGCTCAAAATATCAGCCAATATGCTTTTTCTTTAGAGGATTCACGGGAAAAGTTCTGCTGCCAAGCTCCCACAGGTGGTGGGTAGAATTCGTTTCCATGTGGCTGTAGAACTCATGGTTGCTTGCTTCTTCAAGGCCAGGAGTGGAGCATCTCTCTTGAGGGAGGGGCCAGTCCCTTTGTGAAATGCTTTCCCTGATTGTGTCCTGCCTGCCCAGCACAATCTCCCATTTGATTAAGGCCCCATCTGATTTGGGCCCTTAATTACATTTGTAAAATCCCATCACCTATGCCTTATGACAGAACCCAATCATGGGAGTGGCACTCTTTTTAATCAGATTTCCCTCTACACCCAAGGACAGGAAAGTATTCAGGGTGTAGAACCAAAGGGCAGGGTGTTGAGGGGCATCTTAGAATTCCTGTCTACATCCGGAGAAAAGAATGCTTTATATATTCCATTCATCATTCAAGACCAAAAGTTCTAATTCTACTTCCTTGAGAAAGCAGTCGTAACTGACGTTCCCATCCTCTGAACTCTCCTGATATGGCTGGACCAGCTCTTTGGCCCCCACTACATTCTGTGATTTGCTGATAGTTTATCATTTCTCTGCTTGGTTTCTCCAAAATTGCCTGCAAATTACTTAAAAACAGAGATCAGAACTTTTAAATCATTGCATTTATATTGAGCATGCCAACTTATATATGTAGTAAATAGTAATTCATGATTAATTGCTAGTATTATAGAAGTACTTGATATGTATACACTTCTGCAAAGTTTATAAGTCACTTTTGAATGCTTTATTCCATCTGATAACTCTGAAAGGTGAATACCCAGAAGGTACTTACTAAAACATGCTTCAGCAGCATGAAAAAGACGCACATCAAATTAGCTGTGTTGTAAAATGTGAAACATATAAGCGAAAAATGAAGAAAATTTTTTTGACTAAATTATACCTGCTTTGCTTATATTTTTTACAATTACTAGATTACTTCTAGGATAGCAAAATCCCAATTTTTGTTTACTTTTAAAAACTCTCTGTTTTATTAATGTTCTACAAAAATTGGGACATTTTATTTCAGAAAACAACTTTGGGGAGGGATGGTCAAATGGACCGGTGAATCAATCAGTATAGACTAGACTGTTCTCATTTGTGAACGTGTTTCCAGTTCCAGACAGAAGATGTTTTTTCAGGATCATTTTGTTTTTATTTAATTTTTTTGTGGCTACATCAGAATTTACTGACTATAGATTCTGCTATTTTAAGTTTTCTTTAGGGATCATTTCTTTTTTTAACTTTTATGTTAAGTTCGGGGTACATGTGCAGGTTTGTCATATAGGTAAACTTATTTCATAGGAGTTTATTGTATAGATTATTTCATCACCCTGGCATTAAGCCTAGTGCCCATTAGTTATAGTTCCTGATCTTACCCTCCTCTTACCCTCCACCCTCCAATACACCCCCATGTGTGTTGTTCCCCTCTATGTGTCCATTTGTTCTCATCATTTAGCTCCCACTTAGAGTAAGAACATGCAGTATTTGGTTTTCTGTTCCTGAGTTAGTTTGCTAAGGATAATAGTCTCTATCTCCATTCATGTTCCTGCAAAAAACCATAATCTCCTTCTTTTTAATGGCTGCATAGTATGCCATGGTGTATATTTACCACATTTTCTTTATTCAGTTTATCATTGATGGGCATTTAAGTTGATTTCACGTCCTTGCTGTTGTGAATAGTTCTGCAGTTAACATACATATGCATGCATCTTTATGATAGAAAGAATTATATTCCTTTGAGCATACACCTAGCAATGGGATTGTTGGGTTGAATGGTATTTCTGTTTTTAGGTCTTCAAGGAATCGTCACACTGTCTTCCACAATGATAGAACATTCCCACCAATAGTGTATAAAGATTCCTTTTTCTCCACAACCTCGCTAGCATCTGTTATTTTTTTTTCTTTTTAATAATAACTATTATGACTGAGTGTGAGATGATATCTCATGGTGGTTTTGATTTGCCTTTCCTAATGATCAGTGATGTTGAATTTTTTTATATGGTTATTGGCAGCATGTGCATCTTCTTTTGAAAAGTCAGACATGAGATTTTAAAGTAAAAATATTCAAATACTATAGAATTGTTAATTGTGGCAGAACTACTACCATGAGAAACAATGAATGTAAATCTGCAGATTTAATTAAAAATATATAAGATGGAATGTGGCTACCGCAAATGATTCACTTAAAAAGATTGTAAGCCACAGGGCACTACACTGCTGACCAAGGTAATGTTTCACCTCTCCCTTCACATAGAGGACATGGTTCACCAAGCATTTTCTGAGTGGCAGAAAGGCCATGGGAGGCACAAGAGGAATGTGGCAGAGTCCCTGACCTTAAGCAACTTTTACCTGCTTTGGCCCCATGCAATTAGCTATAATCATATGTTATGAGGGTAAGGTCAAAGCAAGTTGCATTTTGAGTCCAGGGAAAGGCTCTAACCCCCGAAAAGGGAGAAGAGGACATTTCACTTGAAGGTTAAAAGTTAAAGAGGGAGAGAACAACACTCTAAGCAGAGGGAAGAGAACTTACAAATACACAGGGATGCAAAAATGATCCCAATATATTCAGAAAGAAATAATTTGATGAGAGTGATGGAGGGGAGAAGGTGAGAGACTGGACTGAAGAGTTAGACAAAGAACATACGCCATTGCTTAGAACACCAACATGTTCTAATACATGATGCTTAGAACACTAAGCCATATGCTTCATTTAGACTCAGCGTACTATATGCAGACATATAGGACCCTAAGACATTTAGACATCACTGACCATAGAGAGCTACTGAAATATTTTAATCGTATTTTTTTTTGAAAGAAAGAAAAAGAGAGGAAAGAAAGTGAGAGTGAAAGAAAGAAAAAAAGAATGTAAGAGAGAATGAAAGAGGAAGAGAAAGAGGGAGAGAGAACGAGATTCTTGTTCTATTGCCCAGGCTAGAATGCA